>JASCZW010000638.1:0-97969 GCA_034211315.2 Aedes japonicus
AGCAAAAATACACTGTGAACTGAATCACGTAATCATAAACTAAATAACGTTGAAAGGGAAAAACCCTGAAAAGGTGAGCTAGTTCACGGTCCGTTTTCAGCTTCGGGAACGCTTTTTTTTCTGTGAAGAAGCTTTCCGTCAAATTCAAAAAAGGGTCGCGAAGAAAATTAAGAAACAAGCAAAGTACACTAATTCCACAGAAAAAATAAGTAATAGAGAGTCTCAGAATTTCGTCAAAATTTATATAGCTCTTAAACAAAATTTATTAGCAGCGCATTTATGTTTAATCTGCTATTAAGGTGACCATTTCCGTGAAAGGCTGGTCTGAAAAATCTTTTCTTTTTTTTTAAATTACCTACAAAACAGCATTACTTCTGAACCACTGACCCAATTTTTATGGTTGACATCTCAAATGAAAGCTTTTTCAGTGTTTTTTCAAGTAAAATTACTAAACAATCAGAAATATTTTATTTAGAATTGAAAAATTTAGTAACAATTGCTTTTTCGTGATTTTTATTGCGACGGCCTCGAATGATTTTTGAATTTTCTCTAAGAAATTTCGCCAAAATTGGTATGGAGGAATCCAGGTAACTCAAAAGTGAGGATAAACGCCATAGATGGCGCTGGTTAAAAATGGTTTTTCGAGCTGTCTAAGCAAAGTAATTGGTGATAAAACGATAAGAAAATTGACGATCATGACGACACTGACCAACTCCATGTATTATAAAAAATAGCCAGAAAGTTATTATCAATTTCTGTTTTAGATACCACGATGTTTAATCTAAGAGGTGGATCGCTCAGCACACTTACTCCTGTGCTATTTATTTTGAGTGTGTCAAAAAGCGTTGCAATGTTCTGAGAGCTCCCATAATGTGCCGAAAGTGCCGATGTGTTGACAGCACAAATTGTTATTTTGTGCTAAACCTGGCAACCAGGCAATGCATATTGTCAAGGTTGCTAGTTTCATATTTCTTTAAGCTCAACTGTCAAAAGTGTGCCACAGATTGAAAATTGTGTGCCACAGATGTGGTATGGATTGAAATTTGTTCAATTCTTCTATCTGTGAAAAATGAGAAACAGATGAGTTTAAGATGAGAATATGACGAAGTTCGTAAAGAAAAAATAAATGCCTTAGTAAGAGTTTAAAACGTTGTTTTAGAATATGGTACATATGCAAAAGTATTATCCAATTCTCGTTGATAAACGTTAAACATTTTTGTATATTTCTGGGATGTTCTAGGTTATCCAAAACGTAATTGAGTTCCGAACTTCAGATTGTAACTATAGTTTTTTTTTTTTGGGATATACAAAGTTACGCTACGTATTCAACCATTTTCAGTGAATATTTTCGAACATAAAAAAATACATTATGAGATAAACTGGGATGATCTAGGTCATCCAAACTGTCTTTGAGTCTAGAACCTCAGATCACAATTGCATCAGTAGGCTTTTGAAGTATGCAAACGGACAATGTGTAATTCACAATATTCATTGAATAGTTTGGAATGTCAACAGACACAATGCGACAATGTTGGGGTATTCTAGGTCATCTAAACTGTCCTGAAGTTCAAAACTTAAGATCTACAGTTGTTATAGTAATTTTTAGGGTTATATAAGGTGACGATATGGATTCAAACATATTCAATGAAAACCGCTAACCCGCCAAGGTTACGAAAGAGCCGACGAACATGCCGACATTCATCTTTTCATCGGCCATGGCTAAGGTTCGGGCCAACTGCCTTAAGGCCGCCCGGAAGCGCATCGAAACGTTTTTGTAGAAGGCTTAATAAACAAAGGTTTTAAGGATTTGGGGAAGTTATTCATGAGAGAAGGAAACGGAAAGCCGAAAAAATTCAATGAACAAAATTGGATTTCCAATGTGGCGAAAATTACCTTCAGGGTATTTTATTCTTTTTAACAAAAGCGTTTGAAACAAAACTACTACTAGTAATCAAGCAAAGATGTATATGAATCTCAACTATTCCAAGATTTGTGGGCGTCCCGTTCGCATGTTCAACTTGTTCATTGAACAGGTTGTTTTAACATGTTTCTATGTAATACATTGATGACCCGATTTTGTCATCCCCTTTTAAAAATATTTTTTCATGCTCTGATAAACCTATGTATTTTTTAAAGTTAATATCTTGCTCTAAAGTATGCTTCAACGACGTTTCTCAAAGATGAATGAACGAGATTTGGTAAAAATATGAATAGAATTGATGACAAAGTCGGGTCATCACTGTACTACAATTCTCAAGAATTTGAAAGCAGTTTTTTTTCGTTCGGCATGAAAACACTGTAGTGAAAGTGTTGTCACCATTTTCATCATTTTTAACTGCTTTTGGGTTCTGATTGTGATAGTTAAACTATGTTGCCGTCTGATTTAATTTCCAATACTACAGCTCCCTTTAAAGTAGCTAAAGTTGAGATAGAACTATTCAAAATGCTTTTCAAGAATCAACAACAAAATTGAAGTAGTTATGGATTGAAATTTCAATGTTTCGATTCGATTCGATTTTTCAATTTTTTTTATAGGATGAATGGTCTCACCATTTCTGTTACTAGTTAAAAAATTTAGGTTTTTTAAGTCCATTTTTTAGTCCATTTGAAGCCAAATTATATCGAAATTCTTTGAGCTTTATACAAGCGTGTGCAAAACTTACAGAGAGAGGGGGGATGATACAGCAATTTATGAAGCCATGATTTTTGTTATGCCTGTTCAAATTTATGAGGAAATTTCGATTAAAAACATGGAAGGATTTCGTTTTAATGTTATTTACACTGATAGGCAAAATAAAGGGACATCATTTTGAATTTCTCTCATTTATTTGATTCAAATTAAAGTAAACACAATGTAGTCTTTTTACGATATATCTTATTTTTTATATTCTTTTCAAGTTTCACTTAGGGGCTATTCATAAACCACATAAAGTTTTCAAGGGGGGGGGGGGGGGAGGCGTTGACCTAAGTCAATGCTCCATACAAAAATTCAAAAAATTGTATGGAGAAAACTCTACGAGGGGGAGGGGAGGTGGTCTGAAACTTTAAAAAATGAGTCAACGTGGTTTATGAACAGGCCCTTATGGAATTACAATAAAAAAAGAGTTCAACACTAGTTTCGACATAAAGGACCAAAAAATCAATTTGTGTTGAAAATAAAAACAGTGACAAAAAGTGCCCACTTGCAAAATCGATATGTTTTTGATAAGTTTCCGTCGAAAGACCCCTCGACTGTTTATGTTTTGATATTTTGACGAGTTTTGAAGCAAACGGCTTGACCTGGTGCATTTGTACATGTGATCGCGTTTATTGCGAAAAAATGGAGATCGTAGTGATCTCGAAAGCAATTCCCTTGTGTATCCGAAAATTGGTTGTTCGTGATGTGCAAAACGGTGAATCACACCAGGCAGTCGCTAGGAAGTACAGTACTAGCAAAGCAGCGGTTGGGAAAATTATACTGAAACAAAAAACGTTCAGATCAGTGGTGGATCGCCCAGGCAGAGACAGGAAGCGCAAACCGGAAACACGAACGGACACCAAGATCATGCGCGAAGTCTAGAAAACCCCAAAAGTAACTGCCCGTGAGATCCAGGAAACCCTTCAGCTATCAGTTTCTGGTCGAAATGTTTGTCGCCGTCTTGTAGCACAGGGCCTGATTAACAAAGATGCGGAAGCGCCCATTTTTCAGCAAAGCAAACAAAGTCAAACGGCTTAAGTTTGCTAAGGATCATGCTGATAAGCCCCTAGAGTTCTGGAAACGGCTCTCTGGACGGACGAATCAAAATTCGAGCTGTTTAACCGAAAGCGGCGGGTTCGTGTTTGGTGCAGATCGGGAGAGGACCTTCAGGAGCGCCACATCCAAGGCACGATGAAGCATGGAGGAGGAAATGTGATGGTCTGGGGGTGTTTTTCGTGGGGTGGAGTGGGAAGCATTGTGAAAATCGACGGGATAATGACGGCAGATTCTTACATCAACCTCCTGCGAGAAAATCTGGAGGTTTCGCTGATCCAGACGGGCCTTGAAGAGAAGTTCGTATTCGAGCAGGAAAACGACTGCTAAGAAGACCAAGTCTTTCTTCCGGTCTGGTAGGATCAAACTGCTGGAATGGCCTCCACAAAGTCTGGACCCCAACCCCATCGAGAATTTGTGGGCGATTCTAGATGTCAGGGTTGACAAAACTGGTGTTACCAATAAATTCAACTAGCGCAGGAAGAGCTGGATCCACAGGACCCAAGGAACCTGGTGGAGAACATGCTGAAGCGCCTGAAGCTGGCCCTGAAGGCCAAAGGAGGACAGATAAATTATTAAAATGCCTTTTAGTTAAATTTATCTTTCCGGGAGCCAAAATGAAGTGGGCACTTATTTTTGACAGTGTTTTTTTTTCAAGTCAAACTCTTTTTTTTACTATTTTTCCATAAGTGAAACTTGAAAATTATATGAAAAATAAGATATCAAAAAGGACTACAGTGTGCTTGCTTTAACTTGAATCAAATAAATGAGAGAAATTCAAAAAACGATGAGATGGGTACTTTATTTTGCCTATCAGTGTAGGTACGACATCATTTTGCCAAAAAAAGGCAATTGAATCATGATGCAATCGAGATTCATCCGCATTGGTTGTTTTAGACCTGATACATCTGGAAGAACATACATCGCTTGCTGAGTTTAGGTAAATTTTTAATTTGTTCGGTAAATCCAAATGCCAGCATTCAAAAATTAAATGCGTGAATGCCAAATGAATTTCGACCACCGCAACGGGCAAAATGTCAAACGTAACCCATTCATTACAGCATCCGTCGAGAGTCCGTTTGGAATCCGCTCTCATCGCGAACCAAGTCATTACCCGAAACCAGAGGCGATGCAATTTCGAGATCGCCGAATTTCGACGTTCTTCGTGACCTGGTAAGCAATTTTTCGTTCTTTTACCTTTATCCCCCCAGTCACAGCAGGCGAGCTCCCGAAAAAAAACTTAAACAAGCGACCAGAGCAGCAGTGAGAGCGCCGCTAAGAACTCAGAACAACTACTACTTGTGACAGCTGCGCATTGGGGCTACGCCAGGTTGGTGGTGGCGGTGGCGACCTTGTAACAATATTCGAAAACGCAAACCCACGGTTCGTTCTCGATTCTGCCCATCTGTGAGAGCGCGGTGGTCGGGTTTTGGTCCGAAGAAAAAAACGAAATGAAAATCTAGAATACACAGCCAAATTGGAAACACAAACACGTGGTATTTGGCCCCTCGCTCTCACGTTGAGACTGCTGTGGTGCTGCTGTTCATCGGTTGCTGGCGACCGAAATATTTCCATTTTCGTATTATTTCGGCCGAAGTGCATCCAAAGGTGGCCGGGGACTAGCCAAAGGCTTAGAAAGAAGAAGACGAAGAGGAAGAAGCAGAAGGTAGTTCAGTTCAGTCAGGTTGTTCGTAAGCAGAGCTGGCGCTTGTGATGGCTACCGCGTGCTGTTGGCATAACACTGCGGAGAGGTAGAGACTCAGGCAGAGAGAGAATGAGAAAGAGTACATCCTTGAGGTAGGAACTCTTTTCGCACTGAATCTCTTCAGATTTGCAGTAGTGGTAGGGTGAAGCTTCACATTGTGTGTGCTTCAAATGCACCGCAACCCGAGTGGGGACGTTTACCCTGGCTGCTTCGCAGGTTTTCGCTAGTTGTATCATCTTGCAGAGAAGTAGGTAGTAGGCCATTAAGCACTCATTTGCTCCAGTTCTCTCGACTGCTGGACCCTCTTGTCTTTGGCTGTGTCTCTCGACGTTTTCTAGGGACGTGCACACTCCAACTACCGAAGACAGTGTAATGCACGTTCGTAGGAGGAATGTGGAATTTATTTCAATTAGCTTTGTGCCATGCGAGAATGTTGATTAGTTGAAACGATGCAGGAGGTGTGCTTTGAAGAATCGATAGCTACAAGTACAATTGGAACTGTTTGCAGATTTGAGACACCAAAAGATGTTTTGAAGGTAACTAAAGTCATCTTTACGTTGATGGGAATTTACTGTACGATATTTTTGCTAAACTGTAATAGCTATAGACTGTGAGAGATTCCATTTCGAAAATCTAAGCAGATTATACAAAACAAACATCAATGCTGAACAACCCAGCGCCAACATTTGATTGGGGCGAATATGCTTCTGTAAACAAACACTTTGTCTGCTAATTTATCGGAAGTTCAATACAATTCCTTCAAATTGAATATATCAGCGGATAGAGATAAAGTTCCTCTTCCTTAAGGAGTGCTTAATTTGTATTTGTGACCTTTTGTTCAAGAGAAAATGACTACGAAAGCCATTGTTTACAAAAGCAGATTCGCCCTAATCTAATGTTTGCGCTGAACTGTTTGTTTAAACAAATTTGGAGAAGTTGTTCAGCTGTTCTTTCTACAAAGCTGTATAACTTCTCCAAATTTGTTTGGAGTAATTCGACACTGTTGTTTGTTGGGTAGTTGAAATTCTAAACCAATCCTTCAAGTTGAATAACTCGCGAGTTTAAGAGTTCCAAAAGTAAAGCAAATCTAAGATGAAATTTTACTCAGATTGCGAGATTGTCTTGTTTGGGATCACAGGAGATTTGCATAAAGTTTCGTGAGATACACTAACAATTTAACCTTGATCAGTGTCTTATGCTATTCCAAGTTGATTTTATCCTGTATTCTGCGTTAAAATAATGCCAATAGAAATTCAATTGTATCCAAAATGAGCTTATTTGCAATTTTGCATCATCATTCCCAAATTAGAATTAGTGTTGATAAGAACTTATTTGGGCATCAACATAGTCAGCTAAGAAGTTGTTTATTCAGCAGTTAGTAAGCTCAAATTATAATTAAACCTTGATCAGAGTCTTTTACACTTCATCCTGAATTTTGCGATCAAAAAATCCCTAATTCCAATTGAATCTAACATGAGATTATTTGCAATTTTGACTCATGATACCCAATGAAAAATGTAGTGTTGAATAAGAGCTTATTCAGCCATCAACTTCTTCAGCTAAGAAGTTGCTTGTTCAGCTGTTAATAAGCTCAAATCATTTATCGAATTACACTGATCAACAGAGATTTTTATACCCAGAGCTCTATGCCAGTTTCCGTTAGCTTAGGTCCCAAAACCACCGAAAATCGCATTGTGACCTCAAGCGAATGCATTTTTCTTCACAAATTGGCATCGAAAATTGAAATTTTGATATTTTTTGAGAACCACTTGAATAACTGCTTCAGCTGAAATATAAATGTTTCAGAAGATTTCCTAAATTTAAACAAACAACTTTGCCAAAGAACGTGTGTCGATCTGACTCCACCAGAAAAAGTGATGACCTAAATGGCCTAAAGCAGCATATTTTAGTAAAAAAAAATCAAAGTACAGTAAACCCCCTGACTAACGCGGATCCTCTTGATGATATTCTCAAATGATATACAGTAACGGACAATACAATAAGACCAAAGCCCGATTTTCATACAAAATGGTCATGTTTGGAGGCTTGTCTTTCACTTTCCCGTGAAGTAATTGAACTGAAATTTTGGCAATAGCCTAGAAATAACCTGCATTTTCATCTTAAATGAATTCATAATTTTTCATTCACCATTTCAGAAACTACAGACACCATCTACGACAAAACAATAAGACCTCCTTTTGATTGATTTTCTGAAGTTTCATCAGATAATATCATGTGATCCTTCGTATATAGGAAGTTACTTTCTTCAGCAAAGTTGTTCAGCAAACCAACGCCTTCGAATTATAAAACTAAAAGTTCGGAATTATCTGAATCTATAGATACTTAACATATAGCTAGTTGGCGTCTCCGACAAAGATCTTTTGTTGATTGAGGCGTCTGGGATGGTGTTAACGTTAGTTCATTGGTCGTCCGCTTCGTGGCGCTAGTGTACATGTGAACTTTGTGTATTACCAATATTTTGAGATCTAGATCGTGTATAAATTCACTACTTTCAGGAAAGTTAGTTGTAAAATTATGGGCTCTCAGACGCTCGACTCAACAGTTCAGAATTATCACAATCCGTGGCGCCAATGTGCAGGTGAACTTACTGTATGGATTTCGGTTATTGACATATAGCAAGATGCCATATTCGAAAAATATATTCGTGGGGCCAGAGCTTTTTAAATGGTATAAAAATTAGATCAGAATCCGTCCACTACGTGGCGCTAGTGTTCGAATGAACTTTTTGTAATATCTGTATTTTGATATTAAGATCATGTATGTGTTCATTGTTTTCCGGAAATTTATTCGGCTAACCATGGTCTTCCAGGAGGTCGACTTCTTATTTCACTGCGTGGCGCTGGTCTGCCTATGAACTATATAATGAATGTTTACCGCTAAAGCACATAAGTGGCTGTTTACCCCAATATGGGTATTTTTGGTACGTTCTTCTGACAACTTCCGGTTAGTTATTCAGAGAGGTTCTTCACAAAGTAAGTCCTTAATAGAACTTCATAGAACTTCAGGGAAGTTTTTCAGAGATCTTCAGAGAGCTTCAGGGAAGTTCGGCAGAATACTGCATGGAAGTTTTTCAGAGAACCTCAAGAAAGTTCAGCAGGTAGCTTTAGAGAAGTTCTGCAGAGACATCCAAGTTTTAATTTAGATCGGTTTCCGCTGGCAGTGCGCTGGTAGAAATTCCCACCGGAAATATTTTTTTATTTGTTTTGAATAAGTGTTGAGAATATACTCTTTACATAAAAAAAAACTGAGTTTATTCACCTTCCCTGAAGTTCTTTGCAGAAATTCCCTATATTTCTTTTTAGAACTTCACTGAAGTTCTCTGAAGAACTTCCCTAAAGTTCTCTGCAGAACGCCCTACTAAAATGTATTTCGATTTAAATGCTTTTTATATGTCGTAGACATGTTCCTGCCGTTATGTTGGGCATCTGATAGTTTTGGAACTTTTTGCAGTATGTAGGTGAAGGCTATACTTTCATCGAATTTGCTCTTCACAGATTCGACAAAATAATGTCATTTGCCAAATATTGCTTCCGATGAATAATCACCTCTCGGTTCGTATTTAAGGCCTTTGCGTCGAACAAGCCACCGATTTTTTAGACAACCCCGCTCGTTAAGGACTGAAAAATATAAAAAATGCTTCTGGAGCATTGATATTTAAGCCGAGGCAGTTGTTCAAGTGGTTCTTAACCTAATTTGAATTTTTGATGCCAATTTGTGAAAAAAAATGCAAATCGCCGGAGGTCAAAATACTGTTTTAGGTCGTTTTGGGACCCAAGTTAAAGGAGATTGGCAGGTAGCTCTGGGTCTCAAGTCTTTTATCGGATTTTGTCGAGTCGGATTGGCGAATCCTGCACAGGAACATGGTACACTCTAAAAGCAATATAATCGATTTTATTTTTATATTATTGAACCCAGTTCTTCTCGAGGGTTCGACAAGGACCGTTTTTTTTTGGCAAAGCCTGCTCTGTTGGGATTCCGATTATAGTTAGAATTCTAAAACAATCCTGCAAGTTAAATAACTCGTTAGTTTGATCAAGCTGTCGAGTTGAATCAAACTGAGGAATCATTCTCAGGAGCTGTAGTGAATTGAGCTCAGCATGCCGACAAATAACTAAGCATACGTGTTCGTGAATTGAAGCAAATTTAAGACAAAACATCTTCAGCTAAGAAGTTGCATAGTCAGCTATTATGAAGCTAAAATTGTTCATCGATTTATCGATTCTGGTCAACCTTCAAGAAACTATGAATAATTATGCGCAGCAACATTCTAAGAGTCCGTCTATCTGGTATTCATTGACCACGAAAACGCTTTCGACAGACTCAACCACGAAAATTTGTGGGCACCCTGAGACGCAAAGGAGTCCCAGATAAAATCATCTATCTCATGGAGGCGTAGTAGGAGGCTTTATTCAATCTGACAGATTCCCGTACCTCATAACTTACTTCTTTAGATGGAAGACGAAAAATGTCCAAATTAGAACAATCGATTTGCTGTCAGTGTGACACGAATCATGGGTGCTAGTTTTGAAATCATAAGTTTGCTAGTTCCTGGGATCATGTTTCATGTGCCGGGTCGGTACAGCACTGTTTTAACTGATTTTGCCGCATCCACGAGAACACGCAGCGACAAAAAGTCGCACTAGTTGGGGAATGCCTTTATTTTGCTCAAACATCAAAAAGCTAGAGAAGCTGAATGAGGGGACAGATATGTTTCATTAGTTTGTTTGTTCAGTTTCTATTCAACTTAAAATATTTGTTGAGCTCTACTGATGTGAATGCTGCAAAATATAAAAATGGTGGTCTTTATGGTCGGTTTGCATCGGCGCTTTGATTTTTTGAAGCACCGAAATCTAAGTAACTATTAAGATTTTGCTAGCCTGTGGTGCTCGAAAGCACCATTCGCATTAGATTTTATGGAATAAACTGCCAGTTAAATAGTTTCTCGGAATGAAATGATTGGAGCTTTTATAAGTTCAACCATTGAAAGTTCCAAAATGTTCGATGTATTTTTGAAAAGATATACTTTTTGGATGGGAAAGTTGAGAGCTTCCTAAAAGCAGTCCATCGAACACTGAAGAAGTTGAAGGGTCCAACGAGTTTTTGAATAGTTAGAATAGCTTCAGAAAAGCCCATACAACTTCTGAGAAAAACTTAGATCTGTTTTTATATATGTAGAAGTTCTGAAATGCTTTTAGACCAATCAAGGAATGTGGAAATCCTGTTAATTCTGTACTAAGAAGTTCGCACACCTTTGGAAGTATCTTAAAAACTCTTCAGAGAGCTCTTAAAACTTAAAACAACTTCTGAAATTGAGTTGTACGTTTTGGAAGTGCATAAAAAATATATAATGTATTCAGGACCATGAAAGGCATCATTTTTTTTTGTTCAGACAGCTTTGCAACGAACTTCTAAGATTCATGAAGTGTCTATCTTTGGGAAGACTATTGGGTTATTCAAAAATCAAAATTTTTATTAAGAGTTTTTTTTTTAAATCCAGGAAAGTTATTAGATCTTTTGCAAAGTATGTGAAAGTTCTAGAAAAGTTTTAAGAACTTTTAAAATGTGTTTAGACCAGTAGAGCTTCATCTGTAGAGCTTCTAAGAAGTAGTCCGTACCACTTCAAGACCACCCGAAGAATGTCAGGGGAGTTTGAATCCGTGGGCTTCAAACTAGCGACGTCACCCGTCGTTCAGGCGATTGCAATGAAGTCAGGGATCGGTTCCCGCTCCAACCGGTGGAACTTTTAGCCAAACGAAAATATTTATACTGTTCCACTGATGCTAGGTTAATTTTTCCTTTGTAATTCGATCTATGATCAATGTTCACTCAGTACAACCTCGAGTAGAAAACGGTGTAAATGTCTTTTCAAAAAGAAGTCTGTAGAATTTTTGAAAGTTAGAAAGATTTCTGAGCAGTTTTTTTATGCAGTCTGTAGAAGTTTTTTTTTCATGTGCATGAAGAAGTGAAGAAGTGAATGTTTCCTGTGAAATTTGTCCATTTTCCAGGACGTCCGCAGAATATCCGAGAGTCAGACAAGAAATCAGACAAGTTCACAGGACTTCGTTATATAGATACGAAGATTATACAGGTTCGTAAAAGGAATTTCGTATATCTTTTGTATACATATTTTTCGAGACAACTTTCCAAAATACTATCAGTTGAACTTTTACGAACGTCTGTTGAATCAGGAATTCTGGAAAGTTTAGAAAACTTTTGTAAAGTTTGTAGGGAACTTTGTGAACAGATTTTATGGAACGTCCTAGAAACTGAATTCTGAAAATAAAAATCCTGGAATTTCCGTATCGTGTATATAAACAGACGCTGTCCGTTAAACTTCTAAGAAGACTAGCGTAGAACTCTAGAGTATGGGGAGTCTATCAGAGTATGGGGAGTTTAGGAAGATGAGCGTAGAACTCCAGATTATGGGGAGTCTAAGGGTAATTCGAAGTAAAAATATGATATGAGTTTTGTCCAGAACCGTTCTTAGACGTTTTGAGAGTTTGTGGATGTTTTGAAAATTTTCGAAAAGCTCTAGAAGGGTGATGATTGACTACCACTTACGTAGCAAAATCAACACAAAGTAATGAACAGTTTTTTAAGAGAGCATTGATAAATCTCGTCTAAGTTATTTTTGCGGGCGTGGATTCGTAAGTAACATTTAATTAAAATCAAAGAATTTTGCATCACCAATAGATATCATGCAACCATTAGTGAAACGAGTCATAAGTCTAACGTGTTACGGTCTCCGATGTTCTCAGACCTTCTCCAAAGTTCACCATGGTGAGACGATGGTGAAAACGTACATTAGACTTAAGACTGAAACTAGTAGGATTGGGCTTGTGATTTTTATTTTTGTTGGGGACGTATTGCCCCTGCAAACGTTGTTTTGATTTATTGTGGCATCGGACTTGTGATAAATGCGTTCAAAACAAAATACATGAAGGGAAGAGGCTCACGAGAAGACAACGTTTGCTTCGAATTCGTGTATCTGGGCTCATTGGTGACCGCCGATAAGGACACTAGCCGTAAAACTGTGACTCATTTGTACTCATTTCAGGAAATGCACTCACTTACAGAGCATCATCTTTTTCGTTTACTGTAAAAACGTATTTCGTGGAGGACTTTGCGATGTAGGCGAATTTATAAGGAGTGTACTCGAAAAAAGTGAGACACAATGATTAACTTGTAACTTTTTAAAGTGTGGGTAAAAATTGATGAAATTTTCGACTTAAAAAAGCTATGAGTGTAATGTTTACAGGGCGGCAAAAGATAATCGGTCAAGTGGTTATCGAGATATGGCATCGGAACAAGAGCAGATGGGCCAACAAATATATGTGCCGTCGTGGAAAATCTGACTACGTCCCACAGAAACACCAGGGATTCCATCATTCAACGGTGTCCCGGGTGGTGAAGTAATTCAGGGAGACCCAGACAACCCAGCGGCGATCAGACAACTGATCCGTTGAAGGCAAGGAAGGTGTTGAATCTTTTCAAGTTGAGTTTAAAAGCAGGAGCTGTACCGAGACTAGCTGATGAAACCGAGGTGCGTCGTGATGGACGACGAGCCTTACATCAAGGCGGATAAAAAGCAATTTCCGGGGCAGGAGTTGGACCTTATCACATCACGGTTGGTCGTTCCTGAGGAGGTGAGATAGTCGAATGTGGAAAAATTCGCCAAAAAGTTTTTGGTTTGGCAGGCCATCTGTGGGTGCGCAATCCATATATCATGACGAGTATCATGACAGGGCAAATTTACCGAGACGAGTGCCTCCAGAAGCGCCTGCTGCAACCTTCCTGCGGTCTCACGGATGCGAGACGCTTTTTTGGTCGGATTTGGCATCCTTAAAACTACGCACGACCGGGGTCGGACTAGTATAGAGATGGCAATGTTGTTTCTGTACCAAAATACTTTAGCCCAACGAACTCGTCAGAACTTTGTCCGTTTAAGAAGAAAACTTCGTAAAACACCAAAAGCATTATAGAACGAGCTGGCTTTGGTGCAACAGTGGGTCAAAGTATATTAAGAAGTAGGCCTCACTATTGCTCAAAACCGCAAAGTAAGGGCATTCAGTATGGAGACAAGATCCAATAATTCAATGAAGTAGAAACTTAACCATAATGAAGTCGTTTATCCCCTAAAAGTTTGAAGAAAATTCGAATTTTGGAAGACAATTTTAATTTTTGGTGACCATTTTTGTGTCTCATTTTTTTCGAGTACAGTCTTCAGTAATCAATAGCAGCTAAAGCAAATTCTAGGCTAGAATTATTAGTCCAGCAAGTATCGGAATAGGTCGTTCAGAGCATGGATAAAATTCAGCAAGTTTTGGAGATCTCATTTTATCAACAACAACAACAACTAAATCTTGCCCCCATCGCATCCGCAGTCAACCTTGCCCCGGAAAGTCCTGCCCTACTGTCGCGCAAAGTTCCTGGCTACTGCGATTCGAGTTAATGCAGGTTCGAATGCCGCACATGGCAACCGAAACAAACTCCCGAGCTAGGCTCGCGTGTCTGCCGGCAATCTAGGACTGAAACTATGACTTCTGCTGCCTGTAGGTGGTTTGTGTGTCGGAATTATAAATCACCGTTCGGACTGAAGGCAGGAAGCCGCCCGATTCTGCTTCAGCGGGTAGCAGGGGTCAAATCGGTCGGTCGGTCGGCAATGGCAATGCGTGTGTAAAACGGTTTCATTCTCACAGGGGAGGGTAATGTATGCATGACCCCCTCCGTTTGCGTTTAGGGACAATGCCGGGGGCGCGGGGACGGCGGAATCGAACGAAGGAAGGAAGGAATAAATTATTAAGGTGAATGGATATTTTCGGTGACGGACGACCTGGATTCGGAGCGTTGTTAATGACACAGTGCAGGCACCCTTTCGATAATTAGGTCTATTCAGGTCTATTCAGGTGGCGTCCGTTTTGACCGACCCCCCCTTGGAGGAATTGTTGAAATAACAAATCTATCGTGAGTTTTACGAAAGAAATGTGTGGGCTTAGAATCAACAATTTCAGCTTCAGGATCGGCAAACTTTAGTGAAATATCGCTAAATCATGGCCAACTTAGGTGCGTTTCTCCTAGTGGGACCGGAGCCGTCACACCAGTTATCTAATCTGACGAAAAATAAACGAATCGTTTCCGAAATTAGACATCCAAAATTATATCATTTCGACAGAGATTTTTCATGCGGACCTAAAGTACTGAACCTGACTAAAGTAATCATTTGCTTCATTCGTGAATTACTCGTCATACAAAGGCTACCCATTTAGGCTTTTTCTTCGGAACAATGGTGGGCTAACGAGTTTTCAATTTCGAGAAATTCACCGAAGAAGTCATTGTTTACATTTGTCACTCAGCCCCTACTAAAACATCTGTCAATTTCTATCTTCCGACGGAAAGACTCCACTTTGGAATCGCCACTCGAAAGGCTCTTCATTATAAGACCCGACTAGCCGATAGCCGAAAATAGCCCATCAATAACCCAATTAGGCGAAGTTGCGGCGGGCGTTATTGTCGCCAAAGGCGCCAAGTTCTAATTTTAAAATTATTATCCTCTTCCCTTTTGCGGCCGCCTTTCCGTCTCCACACCGCATTCGCCAAACAGCCGCTTTTGTTGTTTGTTTGTGTGCGCAGTGCAGTGCAGGGGCACCGCAACGGCAATATCAATGACGAATCCTTGTCACTCCTTGACCGCATTGGCATCCCACCAACCAACCAACCAACGCCACCTGAAGGGGGGCGACGACGGTTTGCTAATTTCTGTGATTGTATTGTTCGAGGTGATTAAAAATAGAGCTTTTCGTTGTCAGCTGTTTTCCTTCTGCTTCTGCTTCGGCTTCTGCACGAGGCATGCAGAACCGTCCCGGCGGGCCACAATCGGATTTGTTTTATCGATTGACCTTGCACCAATACGAACGAACGAACGAAGCATTGGCACGCTTTTGTTGCATTTTTTTCTTCTTCTTTCGATTCTTTTTCGTCTGTCCTTTTCGAGCAATCATAATTGGCCTGCTGAGTCAGATTCGCGTCCGAACAAGCTGTCAAATTGCGAACTGTTATAAGGTTCCATATTTTCGGCTTCAATGTGAGTGTCGAATTTTAAATTATTAATTGGCCGCATTTTCTATTTTAGGTTATGTTCCGTCATGTTATTTTTTTTCTTTCCATTCTGCTCTTTCATGGTCAAAAAACCAACAAACACATCGACTGGAAAGAAGACTCCGACGGGCTCAAATCCAAATTTATTGTCCTGGGATTTGCATGTGGCATCGTTTCCGAGCACGTGAATTCCTGCGGCGAGCGTCGTCTGACGTCACCGAATTTGAATCCAAACCGCGCGCCGCGGGGTTATAAAGAATGAAAATAAACACTTTTACGGCCAATTCGGGGAGCGCTGAAAATTTCGAAACTCCCGAGTGCAGCTAAACAAATCCGGTGACCTTCGCGCGGAGACGATAGCGGCCGATGATTAGGACTAATGAATGCAGATTTCGACACCGATTGGTCGGCGGGCAGTTGTTGCGACGGCGGCGGCCTAGATTTGATTTGGGAGGAAGAAGGCGCTTCCAATAAAATGCCAACGATTATGAACTACCGTTTTTTGGAATGTTTTCGATGGGAGATTACTATCGGGAATTGGGACCGGGGCAATGAAAGTTGCCAGTGGAACTGTGTGAGTTTATTACCGAAATTTGCATCAAGGGTGGGAGGTTAAGGCGCATTGAATTTCGTTCTCTTTGGTTTATTGCCTTTCTTATGGAAGTTATGCCCGATTTCAGCTGACAGCTTAACAGGTGATTTCTAAGCGCGATAAGGCCGCTTGGGTATTCTACTTCGGTTCAAAATACATGGGAGTATATTTTGTGCATCCTACCACAAGATCGGATTCGACGGAGGTGAAATCAAGGTGATATTCAAGTTCGTTATTCTGGGTGACCGTCGATAATGACAATGCCAGAATTGATCACTTTATTTATCAATGACATAGACTCCGGTTTTTTCAAATTCTTTCTCTGAGACGACACATCTTTGACCACGTCTTGCTTCAGAATTAATTGGTCCCGACCCATGTTTGGTTCGATAAATATAAGCCACGTCGTTTCCATGATGAAGAAGAATGCAAAAAGAAAATCTATCTGTATATATAAAAACGAATTTCTGTCTGTCTGTCTGCCTGAACTTTATAGAAAACTACTGAATCGATCGGCGAGAAATTTAGCAGGAGAAGTTTTTGGGACCGGAAGTTCCTATGATAGTAAGAGACCCTCCCTCTTCTGGAAGGGGGGCTTCATACAAATGAAACAGAAATTTCTGCATAACTCAAGAACTAATCAAGCAAATGGAACCAAATTTGGCATGTGTAGGTTTTGTGTAGGCCAGATAGAATGTTTCTGGGTTCGACAATGTTGTTCAGTGAAACAAAACTGTTTGATTGACGACCAGCACTTCACACACTTTCCGCTACGCGGTGCTAGTGTTCCAATGTGATTCCTGAAGGTGCCATACCTGAGGATCCTGACCATTTGGAAAGATGTTGTCTTCGGATAAGTTTTTCGCTGGAACAAGACCTTTTCACTGATGACCAGCAGTGCACAATCTTTATGCTACGCGGCTCTGCTGTTCAATTGAGTTTCCTGACCCTGCTGTAAATTGGCATTTTGACCATTAAAAACGTTTCTGTTTTAGATAAAGTTGTTCACTAGGTCATAACCATTTCATTGGTGAGTTCCGAATCTGACCGCCACGCGGCGCTAGTGTACGTGTACGTTTTTGAAATATGCTGGATCCGCTTCGAACACAAGACTTCAGTAGGTCAAGACCTTTCCATTTGTTACCTGTAGTTCAAGATATTTTCACTACGTGGTGCTAGTGTACAATTGATTTTCCTGGCTAAGGATTGTATGGAAAATAAACTGGCAACGCTCATGATGCGCTTACAAATACACAAGTGGTTTCGTTAGAAGGATTTCGAGATGAATAAAATAACTAATCGTTATTAAATTCAGCACGACACCGTAAAAAATCATCAACAATTTCGGGGAACACTACCCGTTCGATAAGCTGCCAATAAGAGGAAGAAAACCAGGTCCAGCTGACTTAAAATTGGACCGGAAGCTAGCTAACCTCGTTCGATTCTTGGAACAAATCGATATCGAATCGTGATTTGGCCACAAGGCTGATACCTCCGAATCAAGAAGTGCAACAAACTGAAGACTTATAAGAACCGTAAAATAGCAAAACGAAATTGTGAACAAAAATCAAGGGCGAAGACCAAAACAGGAAAGTTCTACAGCCAACTTTTGCAACGACCGATGTGAAAAAGGACTCCAGAACGCGTCCAGGACCGCAATTTACCACTAAGGTCAAAAATTTGGCCAGATGTTTGTCGTATGGCAAGCAATTTGTCCCTGCGGCTCCAAGTCATCGATTTTCTACACTTACCTTACCTTACCAGTCAGACCAAGACCGGTGTGGCCTCTGCTGTTACACAGAAGTTGTTTCGATTGTATTCGGTCAATGTCTGTACCTCGCCAGCCTCGCTGTCGCCTACTACTTGATCGATCCATCTTGCTCGTTGCGTGCCTCTTTTTCTTGTACCCGTCGGCTCGTTTTCGAGAACCATTTTAACAGGGCTGTCGTCCGACATTCTTACGGCATGCCCAGCCGATCGTAGTCGACCAACTTCTGTATTATTTGTAACATTGAATTTTTTAAGGGCAGTTTGTTGGGCCTTCTCCACCCCCCTGTCTCACCGTGGTGGATCATCGTACACAGGAGCCGATGATCAGCCGCTCCTAACATGGAGAACAGACGCTGTTTTGAGCCGCCCTAGACATGGAGAACAGACGCTCAGACCCTTTGAAGAGGGGTTCATTGAGGGGCTGAAGATTTTCTACACTAAAGGTACGATCAATGCTGAAGTTTATCGCATAAAATGCAGAAAATAATGCTTCCGCTTTATAGGCAGCACAAGGCCCCTCCTATGTTTTGGCCTGATTTGGCGTCATTACAGTACAACGGATGCAAGAAAATGAATTAGATTTCGATGAGAAAGACGTCAATCCTCCCGATTGCCCGCAGCTTCGTCCAAATGAACGCTACTGGGCTATCGTCAAGCGGAACTTGAAGAAGATGTTAAGGAGTGCAAGACTATGGAAGAGTTCAAAAAGAATTGGTCTGCGGCTTCCAGAAAATGCGACAAAACTACTTTCCAAAACCTCATGAGTGGAGTCAAATTTTAAAATCAGGATATTCTGGAAGTAAAGTTGCTTTCATTCATTTTTTTGATTAAACTAAGAGAACAAAATTTGAGTTTTGAGAGTACAGTTTTTTTTTTGTTGTTGTTTTACATTTAAAGCCGTGAGAAAAAATGTGTTGCCAGGTTTCTGAGGTGATTTTTCCAGACTATGCTATAACTTTGGATCTGGGTTAAATATTAAAGTTTCTTCATTAGTGAAGCTCTTGGTGGGTCTCAAGGCTGCTTGAATTTTCTCGTTAGGTAGCGCTTGTGTGCTAGTGATTTTTCGAAATGTTTTGTCTTGACATCCTGGCCATAAACAAGCTTTCTGTCTCCACCAAACATGATCAGTGGGTGAGGACCCTTTGATTGGTGACTATCAGTTCAGAATTTTCCAACTATGCGGAACTAGTATGGAAATGATTATCCAGTTTAAACCAGAACTTAGAACACTTCTACACTTATAAAACTGATAACTTCGGAATATGCCCAAGTAAACAACGAACAACAAACAATGAGTCATCTTTTTGCAATTTAAGGTTATGACCAATTCAAATTACGTTGAATAACAACTGCAACAGATAATTTCGTAGACGCATTATTATCGGAAGTCGTGCCTTGACGTCTGGTAAACTTCACCCCCGTACAAAGTGTACCATGTAAAAAACGCTGATAAGACCCGTAGTACTCCACGGACATGATACGTGGACAATGCTCGAAGAGGACCCGCTGGTACTTGGAGTTTTCGAACGACGCGTGCTTAAGACCATCTTTGGCGGTGTAGGGATGGATGAACCACGAACTGGCGCAACTCTATGCCGAACACAGTATCCAGAAAGTTGCTAAAGCTGGAAGGGTACAATGGGCAGGACATGTTGTAAGAATGTCGGACAACAACCCCGCAAAAATGGTGTTTGCCTCGAATCCGACCGGTACAAGACGCAGAGGAGCTTTAAATTTTCATGTGTAATTCTTCGGAACGGCCCATTGCAGTTCTATAGGACCTTTTAAGAAACTTCCTTCGGATCTAACAGTGGATATAGTCCAACTTTTGTGAGGTGAGAGGTGAAGGGGTGTGCGACCCGGCGACATATTCCGGCGGTTGAAATCCCATGGGGTGAAGCGGAATTTCAGTTATACCATCAAGACATCAAGGTTCGTCGAAAAATGAACCACCCGATCCGGGAGACCGCTGCTGACCTGGATGTGTCGATCGGGATTGCCCACACCATCGTGACGAAAGACCTGGGATTCGAGCCGTACAAGAAACGCAAGGTTTACGGGGTAAGGAAAGCTCAAACGAAGAAGAGGCTGGACAGAGCCAAACTGATACTTTCGCGGCATGTAGGTCAGGAGTTCGTGTTTTCCAATGAGAAAATCTTTGTCTGAAACAGCCGCACAGTGTCCAAAATGATCGGCTGAGGGCGCCAACGTTGGCCACCATCCCCCCGTTCCACATAAACATCCCGCGGTTCCAGAGCACCGCGATGGTTTCGGGGGGGGGCGTATCTAGGCGTAGAAGCGCCCACTGGTGTTCATCGAGAAAAACGTGAAAATCAACGCCACGTACTATACGACCAAGGTTCTGAGAAGGTTGTGACCCCGGCTCTTCGGACTTCTACGGGAAGGATCATTGTGTCTTTCAACAGGACGACGCATACGGCAAATATCGTCCAAGCGTGGTGTTGGGAGAATTTGACTGATTTTCTTGATAAGCCTTTGTGGCCTCCCAGCTTTCGGACCTTAATCCTCTGGACTTTTATGTATGATCGTACATGCTGGCCAAGCAGAGCGAACATCAAGTGAGCCCTATGGACCAATTGAAGAAGATCATTTTCAAGATCATAGACGAGATGCCGATGGACCAGGCGCGTGCCACGTGCGATTATTTTGAGAAATGTCTCAAGCGCGTCATACAGCACAAAAGGGGGATGCTCTCTGATAATAAGTCGTAAACCACTGACTGCTAATTGACAAGAATTTGGAAGGGTATGTTAGATAAATTCCAATCAAACAAACTCATAAGCTAGGAAAACCAAGTTGTACATCCTAAAAAGGACGGATTTTCAATGATCCATGTATCATCGATCATCTTTGAGCTTGTCAGTTGCCCATTCACATCTTTATTGATATTGTGCGACAATTCATTAGGCAGCAATCCTAGTGTCATACTCGCAACAGTTGTTAGCAGATTATTGAAATCAACTATCTGCTGATGACTGATAACTGGTCATGCTAATGTTGCTAGGTAATGTATTTTCTACACAGCTTAGCGATGATGATGGTCATACCACTCAACCGCCTTACCGAAAGATGGCTGCCAACTACATCACACTCATTTCGCTCGTGGTTGCGCCAACCGGCTGGCTACAAATTCACCACTGGCTTGGTGAACCGACTGCATAACCAATGGCTGCCTAGCAACGGTTGTCCAGCCAAAGGCGATAGAGCCATTTGCTACCTGGCTTATGGTTCCTAGTCAGAGAACCCTCCAGGGTACTCTTCACCACCAGCTGCCAATTCAATGCTTGTTCGTAGCCGCTCTCAAAAGCTTCACTGTTGCCGAGTGAACCCCTTTTATATCGTTCACTGCTGCATATGACATCTCCCGTACTCATATTTGAAGTCTGTGATTGGGAAATACTTGGTGTTTAGAAGATTTACTTTGCTCAACGGAATTAAAAAACACCACCTTATATTAGCGTTATTTTCAATAATTTTATGAAAAAATCAATAGTTTTCAATATTGGAATGCACGCGTAGAAATATTTTAGTTTTTTTTATTGTATCCCAGTATAGGAAACATAGACGTAGTCCTACGTCAAAAAAAGCAGGATATTAAAAACGAATATGAAGTTTGTAGTTAGTTAGTACCAAAATTAACTTTAACATGTTTTCCAAATTGGAATGATCTCACCAAATTCTGCTATACGATGAGAACTATACTAATGTGTTCCTCATGAACAACTTGAGCAGAATATTTACCGAGTCTCTTTTGAGCTGTGGATACGCTCGTTTTACATTATTCTTCAGATGCTTTTGCTCTTCAAATCGTCAATAATTTTGATCGGAAAAGCCACGAAAAAAATATTGGAACACGATATGTTTTCAACTTTGGTCCAATTTCGTTCAGTTCGATGCAGATCCTTCTAGATTGCTTGAACTTGTTAGATGCACTTTGACCATTTTGGCAATCTGATTGTACGTTCACCAAGTGTGCTGAAGTTTCTTTCGTTCAATTTCCAACATTTTGCAAAATAACTCATAATGACAAGAAACGGACCAAAATAGGCTTTTACACACTTAGAAAATTTTACAGTATTCGGTAATTTTTTACCGAACTTTCAACAGCTGAACGTTCGGTAATCCGATTTACCGGATTTCGGTGAAATTTTACAGTATTCCGGAACAAAAATTACCGGAGCTTGTCAAATTTTACCGAAGTCCGTTAAATCGGATTACCGAACTGTTCAGCTGTTGAAAGTTCGGTAAAAAATTACCGAATACTGTAAAATTTTCTAAGTGTGTAGTCATGTAAACTTAAACATAATACGAATACACGCTAAAATAATGTTCACTAGTTTAAGCTCAATTACTTATGAAATGTTTATAACAACTTTTCGATACAATTCTTAACACGCACTTATCGGCTATCATTTATTTTTTGGTTGTTGGCTTCTTCCGAACGCAGTCTTTCTGAACATTGAGCTCGACGAAGAAGTTGAATTTTCAATTACGAAAGGCCTTTGAAAATGAACTGATACCAACTGATGAATTTAAATAACTTACCGAGAGAATGTTTCAGCTTCGTATGTTTCTGCGTTTTAGAAATATTTAATTTAATTCTGAATATTCCATACACTATTTTAATTTTTACACGAATTGTGCTCGGCACCAGGTGACGACTTTAGACAGAAGCTTGATAAAATGATTAATTTTACTTCTTTAAAATTACTAATATTGCTTCTTTAACGGCAGTTTGGTGGTAAGCAAAGGTTACAAAATACAATTAATAGATTTTACAATACAATTCCCTTTAAAAAATTATGAAAATTCAATTTGTGCACAGCTATCAGTGCTTTAGCATCGGAGCACTTTTCTGCTCGTCCCTAAAGGAGACTCAGAACTTGTTCTGCCGCCGTACAAAAAAAAAATCAATATGGCAACGTTGAATATGAGCCACATCTTAAAAGAAAGAAAACGGAATCCCAATGTTCCTGCCTTTAGTTGATTGTGGGATGTTCTTTTTTTGTGCTGAATAAAAACCTATTAAGTTCATTTTAAGTTTAATAAACGAATTTTTGCATGAAAAATTTTGCGCCGCGGAGGTATTGTTGGAATGTGCTTAATTTATTTTTGCTGTGCATTAAACCTATTATTTTCGGATTATTTTCGTGGATTTTCCAAATAACGACTGTTTCATGAGCTTTATTTGGCATCGATGTATGTTCTAACAAATTATAAATGTTTTAAGGGACAAATTTTCCGAGTAATGTGAACTCAATTTATTTTATCTGCCACATTAAATTTATCTATCCCAAAAAAACATATTTTTTACCAAAAAATTTCCACCCATAATTCAGCAAAATCTCGCCAACAAAATTATCCTCAAAGCCGAATAGTCGGCCTGCTTCATCGAAAGCAACAGCCTGATTGCGGTAAATAAATACACTTAAATTATAGTGCGAAGGAGAATTGCCCGGTATCACGTTTCATTAACCAACTGGTGGCGGCCTCGGCGGTATTATTCTGCAGAAGGTCGTGTTTATAGGTTCAGTTGAGTGGAATGACACTGTTGAATCTTTTGCTGCGAACACTTTGTTCCGCGTGCAATGAAATCATTGTTGAATCTTAATAACCACATTGAATAAAATTGGGCGACCCCTCGTTCGCTATCACAGCAGTTCGGACTAGCAACCGAGCGCCTCCATTGTTCCCGAGCATCCATCGGCGGAGGACGGTGTCAGTCAACTCGCTGTATCCCTAACCTCTCCGAGCAGTTCCCTAAAACAATACCGAACAAAGCAGCTGCGGAAAGAATGAAGGCGAAAATTTTATAAATAAATATCCCTTTATTCAATTTGGCATCGAAATTCGAAGAACGGTCGCCGGTTCATCGCGTGGCAATCGGTCGCTCGTCGATGGACGAATCGGCGGCAAGGGAGGCAACCATTACTCAACGTCAAACGGATGGCACACAATCTCTCGTGGGTTGCTTTGATGTGATTTTATTTTCTTCTTTTGTTTTTCGCCCCTGCGACGGAGATTATTTTGGCAATTTTTTTCCTCTACCGCTGGCTCGTCGTTTTGCACTGCAGCGCGATAATAATTTAGAACCGAAGTGCGAAGAAATTGTTGACAACTGAATCATGCAGCTACATTCGTGGTCTGCGCTGTGCTTTCACTGGCTCGGGACGGCTTAGGGATGATTGACACTTGACGCGAAGTAAGTGATTAACATGGTTGCCAGATTTCAAGAATTCTGTTTGTGTTCACTAGAGGCCTGATGACGAGTCGCAGCTATTGGAAGTAGCGAGCGAGACCACATCACTTGGATTGTATAATGAAAATCAGGGTGAATTGTCTCGTAATGATGTATGGCAACCCTACTCATGACTCAGTTGAGGTTCAAGAGGAATTTTAGCATGAATAAACTGAGACAAACGACTTTCTTGACGTTTGTGCGCGAACATAACCAGGGGAACGTTCATTAATTACGTCACGCAAAAATTGACTTTTTATGACCCCCCCTCCCCCCCTTGTCATGTTTTTTGTATGGACCTTCAAATTTTTTTGTATGGATCGTCACGTTTTCTCAAATCCCCCCTCCCCTCCTACTGCGTGACATAATTAATGAACCTTCCCCAGCGCATATTTTCGGTCATCTTGAAAGTTGAAGCACGTACGGTTCTATTTGACATGTCACGGGTATTGACGAATATTATTTCGATTAGGTTACTTTAGTTAGCTACAGCTTATCAGTTGAAGCTACAGAACTGAACATGTACGTTTCATCTTTACGAAGATGCTGACATACAATTGTGTAAAACTGGTATAAACACGGTTTTGTCAAATTGTGATGTCGTTATGCTCCTATCGGTTGCAGAATGTCAGCGACTGTCTGGACTAGTGTATATCAACAAGTCCACTGATTTAATGTGTTATGCAATTTACAAAATGCCTAACACATAGACTGCTTAAAGAAAGTGTTTATCTCGTTTTTCTCCGGAACATATGCTATTTTCATAGCACGGCGATCATGTATTGCTTTATACACATCGTATATAATTCAAAATCAAGATACCTATGGACCGAATTCACATGAGTCTGAATATCTACTTGTCGTGTCTGAAGAACATTCGGAATTTCCTCGAAAACTGTCATTGATTTTCAACATTCTACGGAAGATGTTTCGAAGTGCATGACAAGACAGACGGACAATAAACAGTCGATAGAACTTGTTGTGGACTTGGGACTGCCTTGAGATGCCGCTTAATTGTTGCCCAAAATCTTTCGATAGGACGCAGTTCAGGAAGTTTGGGGATTTTGGCATATTTACGACAAAATCGACTTTATCCTTCCTGAGCATCTCCAAAAAGTAGCAGAAGCTTAGTCAGCAGTTTGCCAGGTCAGTTAAACCAATGAGAGAATCGTGTGTTTTCTGTAGACGGGTAGAAGCCAGTTTTTGATGCATTCTTCTCTTAAGTTTTCACTGTTGATGTGCCCGTTGTGAAATGTGAAGAACTCTTCAAGCCACAAGAGCAAATGGCCTGCCACACCAATTTTTTTTTCTTAAAATTTTTCGGTCCGGATGTATCGCACATCATCAGGAACATCTGTCCTGGGCTTAGCGTTGAAAAATTACGGGCCCGGAAGTGTACTGTTATCCAATTTGACGAACGCCTGGACGTCCATCAAAATGCACCGATTCGGCTTTTGGAGGAGAACGTCATACAAATTCCGTGACCGTTTTTTCGAAGAAGCTTTCTATGAACCCGTCCTTTTGGGTGCTTTCTGCTTATTGTAGGTTCTGATACTGTTACGCTTTTAGATATTCTGCACAGTTCCACAACAACAGAAAAGTACTAATGGATTTCTCTCGGAAGATTCTTACAGTACCAAATATATTTTGGGAAAAAAAATGTTAGAAGACTACGGTCAACTGTTAAAATACGCATAAATTGTTGAACATTCGTTTGGAGAAAATTCGCAGGAAAATCCAGGGAAAGTTTAAACGAAGAGCTTGAGTAGTTCCACATGGACAATCGCTAGGTTTTCACACAAAAAGTTGGAAGCTTCAAAACGTACACTATTGAAGAGGAGGAACAGATGAAAAAAGGAAGGGAGAAAATCGATTGGAAGATCTTGAGGAAATATAGAAAAGGTAATGCAACAAGATTACGGGAAGATTTGCAGAAAACCTTCAAACATACCCGAAGAAGACTTATTGAAGTTGTAGAAGAAATCCACTAGAATACCTCAAAGAACTTATTTGGATGGACTCTAGTACAAGTAGGATTTTGGAGAAAATCAAATCCAGCAACATTGGGGTGATTTCGTTACATTACACATATCATCAAGCTCCTTCATCCTATATAGGCAAATTTAACTTTCTCCCTTTTTCCATTGAATGCTTTGGGACAACAATTGTGTAATCCGTTGAAACTAAGGATAGCCGACCAAATTTTTTTTTAGTTCTCAGTAAGGTTTGTGGATTATTTTTTGCTTTTTCCGCACGGTGTTTGTTTAAATAGACCAATTATATTTTCTGAACTAAGCGTCTTTTTGAAGATGGAACAGGTTGTATTTTTGATCACGGGACGCCTCTGCATCACAGTCGAAAGTTCTTAAATGTTCGAAAAGAGCTCCACAGTATCTAAGAAAGAACTCTGTGATGTGAAACGGATGAGAACTTCAGGAGAAATGAAAAGCACCATCATTGGTTCATTGGACTTTGAGAAGGAGCAGCCAAGACAAGTCTCAGTTTTGGTTTTATGGCGGGTTTGTAAGACATGGTTGACACTTGCTGAATTATACCTGCCTGCAACGTAACTTAGAAATTGAACATCTAAAGAGTGATCATGACTTACTTTATTAGATTTCTTTGGAAAGTTTATCGAAGCTTCCAAAAACTCTCTTTTTAGTGCTTGATTTCTTAACATGTCATTTTGCATGAAAAGTTCTTGAAAACAAAAGTTTTTAGGTCAATTAAGTACTCTATCAATTGTCTTTAAATATTCGGAAGGTTTAGTAACCTTAACCGGTGTCTCCACGAACAATTTCTTAAAATATGGCAAACAAACGCAAGTTTTTTCGATTGCTCAAACAGGCATTTTCATCGAATTAAAACTATTGCAGCAAAGATCCGAAAAAAATTCGACAAGCAACATTTCTGTTAAAAAATATGTTTAAACAGATCGGCCTCAACATCTAACATATATGTCTCCACTTGCCATATTATTTGACAGTGATACAAATGTTATTGCGGAAAATGCTAGTGGAGGCATTCAATAATTTTCCCATAACAATCGGTCAAACTCCCGTAGGAGATGGTTTGGACCAACAGATCGGCTAGAAAATTCGCAACCCATCAGGTGTACATCCTTTTTGAGTCTCTTTCCTTTGTCAAAAGATGTTGAGGAGCTTTACTGCCCAAGTAGCAATTTGGGTTTTATAGGGGTTCTGAAAACCATGATGTAGATTTTCAGAATGCTTTAAAACCACAATAAAACTAATAATGTTACTGGGGTGTGAAGTCTCGCCGAGAGAAACATTTGAAAATTCGCATCGAAAATAATGACATATTTTCTATAATAGGAAAGAACTCACCTTATTTAAATACTCGATTTAATTAAGCTTCGTCCTGTTTCGAAAGAAAATTTTGGGCCTTTGCTAATTTTGTGGATCCCTTTTGAGCTGGAGACATTTTCAGCTGTTGGCCATATTTATACATTTTTCAGATCGCAGTAACTTTGTGGGTTAACATTGTTTTTTTTTCGTCTATGAAATGGATAGGAACGTCGGGAGAATTGCAAAGGATCCGTAGCGTAACGCCTTGAGGAGGATCAGCCAAGCCATGGCCGTGATTAACACTTACTGAATTCTAGAACATCCCCATAAAGCCTTCAAGGCAAATTGGAAATTGACTATCTAGAGAAACTTCTTTGAAAAGTTTCCTAAAACTTCCAAAAACTCGGCTTGTTTTTTTATGAGAAGTGCAAGTTCAAGAATCCCATGCGCCATAAACAGATTTTGAGCTTGAATTAATGTGCTCTTGGAAAAATAAAAACATTAATTCGAGACGGCGGTCAGCTGATTTCTATATCAACTGCATTTAAACATTATGAAGACTTTTCTAAGGATCCTAAGAATTTCCCATAAAAATCGGTTAAACTCCCGTGGATTTTTTTTAATAATCTTTATTAACGTGACTTTCTGTGCATTCCTATTGAGGCTCCTTCGTTTGTCAAGAGATGTCGAGGACCTTCCTTGCCCAAGTCACAATTTGAGTTTTATTGAGGTTCTGAAGTCCATGTTTTAGACTTGTCTCGCTCAGAGAAGCATAATTTCATAATTGGAATGAACTCACCGAAATCAACTACCCGATTAAATTTAATTCTTCCCTTTCCCAGTGAAAATGTTCAGCCTTTGACACTTTTGTGGAATCTCTTTGAACTGGAGATTTCTTAAGCTACTGGCCACATTGGTACACATTTTGCGATTCGCAGAGTAACGTTGTGGATTATCGTCGGCTTTTGCCACGCGATGGTAATACATAAAAATTGTATTTACCTAACTAAGCGTTTTTTTAGCTCGTTTAACAGCTTGCATTTTTGATCATGCTGGATGTGAAATTAATAAGGACTTAACTTCATTGAACTTTGGGGAGGAGAAAACAAAGCCAAGTAGAAGTTTTAGTTTTAAAACGGGTATGTAGGCCGTGATTAACACTTATTGAATTCTAAAACACCTCCGTAAAGCCTTCAGTGTAACCTGGAAACTAGATATTTCAACCCTTTCTAGAATTATGAAATCTCAACCTAGACACAATGTGCATGTTCATGAAAATTTATGGTCTCAAAAATGCATTGGTGGAAGAAAAACCTGGTTCCAATAACATTGGCCACCGGGAATCTGTTAAAAAGGCCACCGGGAATTTGTTAATTCGATGTGTGAACAGAATTGCATTCCAGACTAGTTGTAGAAAGTTGCGAGCTTGGACAAAGTTTCTCAGTATATCATTTGTCGCTTGTAAGATTATCATATTATTTCCAGGTCTTGACGCAGAGATGGTGGATTGGCAAGATAAGGTGCAGCGCCATCTCTGCGGTATCCAGTCGTGATGATTTCAAATGTCTTCATTTTACATTCTCAACAACTTGGCTGAAGATGAAAACTCTCTAGAGCATAACTTGGCAATGAAAGACTGCAGTGCCATCTTTGTCGCGCAATGTGGAACTAATACGCTAATGTCAAGTGACTATATTTTACGTTCTCAACAACTTTACCGAAGACGGCAACTCAAATGACTACATTTTATTTTTCAAACAACTTGGTCCTAGAGCTAGTCTAGAGCTTCATTCTCAATTCTCTACAATAAGTCTGGAATGTCTACGAAATTCTATGAAGGGTTGAAATCCGGGTCAAAACTTGCCCCTAATTTTTGTCTGTCTCTTTTTTTGTACACCCGCCTTAAACTGATTAGAACAGAAATATTTGTATGCCATAATGAAGAATTCCGTCAAATATTGATAGTCAGAAAATTTCAACCTGAATGGTTTAAAAATAGAAGAGATAGCGTACTTTGAAGTTGTGCCAATATCTTAGGACGTTGAAAAAGAGGGGAGGGAATTTGAACGCTATCGAGCACACATTATTTTACCAAGGGGGGATACCCCCTGCATGTTTCATCTATCATACAACAAACGGCTTCTATTGGCATTTTGAATTTTTTAGAAGCATTTTAAAATTTACTTTAACATGGGAGCTGTCAGATTTATCACCATTCGGTGTCTTTTTTTTTTTCAACCTGGATTCGTCCATCGTTGTCCAGTTTGAGTTCACAAAAATTTCTCAGAAATGTGCATCAAAAAAGGTAAGCATATTACCTACTTTCATTACAATTACGTCAATTACAAATTCATGAAAATGTGCATGGATCTGTACAAAATGAATGATAACATAACTACTATTCATCATCTTGCTGCTACGTGAACCTGTTACCGCCTGACCTAACCCACCTCTATTTTTCTAAATGCCCGAAGATCGTTTTTGATTTGAAACAAAGCGGTTCCCTGAAATAGCCAGAACATTCGTAAAAGTGGTGTATATATAAATTTGAACCCATAAATCTGTTTTTTTTTTTAATGACAGAAAAACCAATGACTGAGTTTGTATAGGTGACCATAATATGAATTATGGGGACCAAAACGCGGTTTTCTGGAAGACCAGAACAATCTCAAAAGAGGCAAATCCACCAAACGGAAGGCAGAAATCCAGATTTTTTTAAAGAAAAATGCCCGTAGATTGATTTTGATTTGGCTACTTTTGAATTAGTTTCCAAAATATGGATTATTAAAGTCGAAAAATTCTCTGTGATATCCGGAACAACAGAAACGCAGAAATCTTAGTTTTTTTTTTGTAAAATCTATGCTGGCTATACTATTTACTGGAAACTGTTCTCTTCGACAACCTTAAGTTGTTTTAAAACAATTGGCGTTTGATCTCTTTACCACTTTAGAATCTCAGAAATGGTAAGAAAATATGTTCACTCTTCTCATCACGACCACAAAATTAGTTAACTTAACCAACTAAATGCACTAAAAAATCCGACAAAAATAAACAGAAAATTATAACTCGTCCCCTCTTCAAAACCCCAAATCCAGGGCTCGTAAAAGTCCAAACATTATTCAAAACTCGCGCGCGAGAGAGAGCGAGAGTGAGAAGCAAATGGTGACAACAGTAGAGCGAAGGTCCATCTCACAGCGTGTTTGCGAATGAGAGAGTCAGTGCGGGAGGGAGCGACTAAGCATGATGCATGCATGAACACAAATGACACAGGTCACTTAAGAATGGGGCACTGGATTAGCGTAAAACAAAAAACACAAATTCCAACAAATTTCCGGTGATTGGAAAGCGATTATCAGCTGATGATGAACGTTATGACGGTCGGTGGTGGATGATGCTGGGATAGGGATAAACACGCCGGGTTTGCCATCATCGCCGCGCCTCGTTCTTACCGCCCGCCAATCCGTCGTCGGAACTGGAATGCTGGGTGCGTGATTGTGATATAGGTACTACTACAATGACGAACGCATGATGGATGAGTTTTTAACTCCGACCGTCTTTTTGTGAACGATTTTCGGATGAGTTGAGTTTTTGTTTGTTTGATCGAATGCGTTTGTGTTGGTGTCATGATAACTGATAACAGGAAAAAAAAATTAATAAATACGAACGACAGCGAGAGCGATAACATTGCACGTCTCACCACAAACACCACCGCCGTCGTCGCCGCCTCCGTTGATTGGTCGGACGGATTGCTAGTGTGAGCGACGGCGGCAGCGGCGGCGTTGAGGCGAGGTGATATGAGACAAGGGCTGGACCGAGGGGTATTTTGGAAACGATTATTAGAACGAGAGGAATTGATTGATTGATTGATTGATTTCGGTCAGTAGTCAGTAGTATAGCGTTTTTTTTTTTTGGTGTCGTGCCGATCCTCCTTTCGGTTGATGAGGATGCGATTATGCGGTGTGTGATATATGGGAAAATCAAAAGTTGGAACAAGATGTGCGATGGTGGCTGGTGGACCTAACCTTGAAGTGAGCGAATGAATGAATGGGGCGGAATGGAAGGGGGTTGTGATAGGCTGGGATTCTCTATTTCTTTTTGAAGACTTACCGTTGGTGCTGAAGTGTGAGCGCTTGGATGTTCCATCGTCGGTTCCGTCGTCGAGGGGTCGCTTGCGGGAATCCCCTAGCTCGGGACTAGGACAGGTCGTATCCATCGCGGCATCAGCAGCCATGCTTTGAAGACAATCTACGTGGGAATACACTTTGACGGCTTTTGGGGGGCTCCGGTACGGGGTGAAATAGAACAACTCCGCGGGAATGGTGCTATGTTTGGGACCAACGGCTGGTTCCGCAAAATTTGCGACCAATTCTTCTCTTCTAAGAGCCACCGTAGAGCACTGGGACTTTCTCCTCTCCTACCGGAATGAGCCTATACTGATACTGGTCTTGTTGGGATATTTCGAGGGTCTCGGAACGCGACAGAGACGATGATGGCCACTACTCTCACTGTTCCACACTGCGTGCGCGCTCTCTCGCGGCGAATTCACCAAACAACCGAAATACACACACCGTCGCGACGAACGGCGAAGGAGATTCTCTCGCTCCCTTCGATGGCGATGGCGATGATGATGATGATGATGATGGTCAGCTCGAGATTCCGTCTCGACTCTCACTTTTTCTTTTTTGACGTTTAGCCCGTGACGACTTCGATTCCCGTGCAGGAAGGTGGATTGACTTCACAGAAAATTTCGCACAAAGTTTCAAACTGCATCGATTTCGCACTCACTTGATCACCATTTCCGACGGCACCACATTCGACCACCTTGGAACCACGGGTTACTCAACTTTTCGCAAAGGTTCACCCCTGCTAGCGCACTTTTTTCCTCGGGGAGGTCTACCACTGCAGGCGTACGGGGACAGAATTCTTCCACGGACAGCTACGAAATCACACAAAAATCCACCACTTTTCGCTCACAGAGGAGGACACACACTCTCTTCACCTTTTCCTTGGCCTCTTAATTCCCCGTGTACTTCAACAGAAAAATTTTATCACACATATGAGCGAGCGCGAGACGCGACACCTATTGCGCAAGTGCACCACTAAACAGGCATTCACACATTCAGAGGAAAAATAAGCGAGCGCGAGTTCGAGTGTCTCTGATTCGCTCCCGTCTTTCTGTTTTTCCCTTTTGTGATCGCCGTTCGTTTCGTGTACGATTCTCGACTGACCAAAGAGACACTTTTCGCTTTCTTTGCTTCCTTCCTTTCTTCCTGGGCTGGTGTTGGCGCTCGCGGACAAACGTGTACCAATGTAGCGGGCCAGTACAGAGTGATGTGTTATGTTGTTGTGAAGCACTGACTGACTGGTTCGGAGCGAACGAACCGACGACCATTCAACCAAACGGGGAGTCACTCACACCGACCGAGCACACGTTCCCGAACTCCGCCCGAACACTCTGACGCGCAAAACACGTTTTCTGGCTGCTTCTGCTCCTCTCTCTCTCTCATTCAACCACCGCAACTACACACACACCATCAGCACACTTCGATTCGGATGATTGGGGCAATGATGGTTATTGTCATTTTCCAAACACTACTCTTCTTATTACCAAATGGGCATCGAAAAACCCTGTTTCCGAAAATCACGTCCAAAATTGATTTGGTGGGGACGGGAAAACACTCGCGATCGCGATCCGATTCGATCAGCAGCAAGCAGTTGGCTAATAGGGGGCGAAAAGGTATTTTCGTGCGTGTTTCAATGACGGAGCTGAGCGGAGCAATAAAATCTGTTGTCACTCACTGCTCACGCAGATTAGACGTCTTCTTTTGGGTAGCGCTGTGAGTGTGTATTGGTTTCGTCGCACAGCCAGAATGAACGAATGGGCGAAGGCATGAATCACTGCGAAAGTGAGTGCTGTGCATGCGAAGGAATTTTGATGGACTAGTGCGGGATCTCACTCTCCTGGAAGCAGTGTTCTCTATAGGATGGCGATGGGCTATATTTAGGGTGGGTGCGATGCGATGTGTGTTGAGCTCGAATGAAAATTTATGCGCGTTTCATGCTGGTGGCTCCCAACACATATGGTCAAGGCTGAGCTTGTAGGTAAGAACTGAGTTGTCTGTGGTGAGTGGACGCTTGCTAGGTTGGGGACTATGGGAATCGGTTTTTTTTCGACGGTTAAAACTGTGTAGTGAACCGTTTTTTAATCGTACAAATAAATTTTAGTTAATCAATAACATACAGCTGGTAATGATCAAGATTATACTAGGGTACCTGGTGTCTCCACAAGCATTTTCTGTCTTAATATTTGTGTCGCTGTCAATGAATATAGCATGTTTACTCAGATAAAAATAACAATACAATTACAATTTAATATTATACAATAACAACAAAATTCCACAAAGCAACAAAGCAATGGCTGATCATGAATTTTATTGTTCATGTATCAGACATCAAAAATGCACATTGTAATTACAATAGATCTGCACAGGAAAAAATCTTGTAGTAAAAACTACCATTTCAACCGACTATGCCTATCTTTAAAACTACCATGAAATTTCAGTCAAATTTACTACGTTTATAGTAAAACCTTCAACGTTTCTGGTATACTTGACAGACCTCATATTGATATCAACCGCAACATGGTTGATCTAATCGCAGGCATGGTAAAATCAAACGCATTTATAGTCAGCTGAAAATTGTTGGTGATTGCGCTTAATTTAACCCTCGAAATGGTAGTTTCTACTGCGACTTTTTTTTGCGTGTACTATACATACCATATGCTAGAATTTTCAACAATTGTGAAACAATACTATAATGCCGATGATATGAAAATATACATGATTGTTGAAAACATTTCGGACTGCATCGAATTACAAAATCTTCTCGATCGGCTTAGTGCCTGGTGTCGTGCAAATAGTATGACGCTCAGTGTCCCGAAATGTTCGGTAATTAGTTTTCAACGAAAAAACGACCTCTCATTTACAACTACGTTATCGGCGATGAAACACTTGCACGGGTGGATTCTGTACGGGATCTCGGAGTCATTTTGGACAAGGAGCTTACATTCAAAGAACACTACGAGGAAATCATCAAGAAAGCGCGTCGTCAACTAGGTTTCATATCCAAAATTACAAAAGAGTTCCGTGATCCGTATATGTCGTGTGGGACCCTTACCATATAACAGTAGCGGACCGAATTGAAGCTGTGCAACGGAAGTTCATTAGATTCGCCTTACGCTTCCTTTCCTGGAATGACCCACTGAATCTGCCACCGTACGAAGCTAGATGCCAGCTGCTGGGCTTGAATTCAATGGAGCACCGTAGAAAAACGGCTATAGCTGTGTTCGTTTTCAAAATGTTGGCTGGTGAATTTGACGCTCCGAATCTACTGGCTATGTTGGACGTGAACGTACCTGGGTACACACTTCGTTCTAGTGATTTTTTTCGCCTGCCTCGACGTTACTACGAGTATGATCTCAACGAGCCAATTCGGTCAATGATGAACATGTTTAACCATCGGTATGCTGACTTTGATTTTAATATAAGTGTTGACGTGTTTAAAACTAGAATATAGATTCATTAAGACTATCAAATATTGTCAGATGAATAAAATAAATAAATAAATAAATATAATTATGCATTACAATTGTTTTGATTTGATAAATATGTCTTAACAAATCTGTTTGAGCTAAGCCCAGCATCGAAAAAAAATCAGGTGGTTTGCCATATGTTAAGATAGATCTGTTTAGACCAACTATTCTAGGGGACCGATGTCTCCGTCAAAAAATTGGGAAGCGAAAATGAAAATGAAATTTCTTCCAGCTGAAAAAAAAACGAAAAATAACATTTGAATTTGTAAGGTTTCCACGCAAACTAATGGGAGCTGTTACTTTAACTTTCGGACAAATATTCCGCTCGATTATTCCGTAAGTGCAGGTGACATTTCGTTCCATGCAGATCAATTGTGAACATTCCGCTTGGTAATATTTAACAAAATTCCGTAACTTCTTTACTTTTTAGGTCGATACTGGCCTTAAAGTAAAGTCTCCCATAAGATCAATACACTTGGGCCAACGATCCTCCAACTTTGTTGTACCATCACGGAAGTGACTTTCTGGAAGGCCTGCAAAATACTCCTTTACGCAGGCTATAACCTCTTCGTTTGATGGAAAATGCTCTCTACGAAGGATTTTTTGAGGTGTGAGAATAGCCAAAAGTCAGAGGGAGCTAAACCTGGCGAACAGGGTGGATATTGCAACAATTCGTACCCCAATTCGTGATGGCTTTTTGAGCTGTGTAAGCAGGTGCATTGTCTTGATGAGAATGATTTTTTTCTTCTGTGAACCGGATCTTTTTTCACATATATTTTTTCATCCAACTGGTCCGAAAGGTCACAATCAGGTCATCAATCAGAGTTGATAGTCTTACCAGTTTGGAGATAATCTATCAATCAAATTCCTTTTGCATCCCAAAAAACAGACGCTAATACCTTCTTGACCAATTTCTGGACTCGCTTTGGAGCCGAAGTGCCTGGTTCACACCACTCCTTAGCCTCTAGTTTTGATTCAAGATCATGGTGGTAGACCCAAGTTTCACCAATTATGATGAATCAACGCAGAAAATCCTTTTTATCCTTTCGAAATTGCACCAAATGTTATTCAGAAAGTCACATTCGAACGTGTTTTTGTTGTATTGTTAGCAAATGTGGTGCCCATTGTATACACAGTTTTTTGAAATCCAAAACTTCAGCTATCACATCCACAGTCGATCGATGATCTTGCAAAACCATATCCTGTATTTTCGCTATGATTTCTGGTGTCGATGCAATTTTTGGACGTCCTGAGCGTGGATCGTCTTCAACGCTTGTCCGGCCTCACTTATACTCCAAAACCCATCGGTGAAGGGTTGTAAATGACGGAGAAGAATCATTCAATACTTTCACTATCTTTGCATTGATATCAATAACCGATAAATCTTCAAAAATAAAGAATTTAATCACTGCACGATATTTGGATTTTTCCATTGTTAAAAAACACACTGACACGTCAACATCAAATGGCTTGTAAACAAATAATGAATTGACACATAGAAATGATATTTTAAGTATGTTCTTATGAAAGATGAAAAGTTAAAATTACGTAGAAATTTTAGTTTTACTACAGAACCATAGATGTCACTTTCAAAACTTTTTGATTAACCAAGTAAGTGCTGTTTTCGGTAATCTAAGTAGAGTCCAATCAGCTTATGAATATTTGCTCAGCGTCGTGCACAAATCTGACATTTTTGTTTGTTATATTTTTTTCTCCTTGATTGTCTATCCAAAACTACAATGACTCGTTTAGTATGAGTTTAACTCATTAATCAGTACAATATTGCAGAAACTGAATTTCAAAATAAACAGAAATCATGGACGAAGATTATTCCTACAACTTTACCTAGCACTTCGTGCTCACCAAGAAGAAAGCAAATGGGATCGACGATTTCAAGAGAAAAGGAAGAACCACTACCGGAAGCGTTTCTGAGGATATTGTATGGAATCTGATGGTGGGTGTGCCACAGAAAGTTCAAGAGCTTTACAAAAAGAAGGACTAACATCTCAACTGACTGTTTCTATCGGTAAAAAAAACCCGAAACAAAACACAGCACCAACTTATACGAAATGCAAATTCTTGCCTTTTTCGCGAATTTTTTCCGCAATTTTGCCTAATTTTCCCGACTGGGAAAATTAAATAATATAATATGGATTACTAGATATTCTTGAAGTTTTCGAGTAAATTGTTCAATCTAAAATTCTCTTTTGTTATATTGGTATTCTACCGTACGCGGACTTACTATCTATGATGTTGCTGTTTAAAAAGGAAATAATTTCTCATCACCACGAGGCTCCAGGAACTGTCAATACTTTCTCTTTGGCTATTTGTTCTTGTAAAAGATTCTATCCATTCCTGGAGCCTCATGGTGATGAGAAATGATTTCTTTCTTACACAACATCATCATACATCGTTAGTCCGCGTATGGAAGAACATCAAAATAATGGAATCCCATTTTTCTCGTTTAAGATTCCAAAACTTGGGAAGCTCTGATGTCTTGATATCTGCTGGTGACGAGATGATTTCCATCAAATAAAACTATCAAAATAGTACACTTGCAGTTGGAATCGATAACACACTGGGAACTAATGCAGAACTTGAACAGCAAAACGGATGCTTTCGAGATGCTCTCACGACTTCGGTGATTCAGTGTAGATCTTCCACCTTGGAAAAGGTTTTTTATTATTCTTTATATTTTTATTTATTGCACTTTAAAAAAATCGCTTAGCTGAACAGTTGTTGAACAAATGTTATGTTGAATCTGATAATTAGTTTTACTGAAGTTGATTAAGCGTTTAACTCACAAGAGTGAGAAGCCTAAATTTGAATCGATTCTTCAGAATTGTGTGAACAAAGAACGAATAGAAGTTTTGTACAGAACATAAAAAAAGCAGTTATTCAATTATCAGCTCTACTCCGTCGCTGCAAACTTGCTTGTTAAGCTTATGCAATTCCCTTGTTCAAAAGTACTTGGCGACAATTTAATAAATTCTTCAAATTTGTGTAAATAATGCCTGAATACAGTCTGTGATTGAAAAGAGTTCAGAGATAATTCAATATATTGCTGAATCAAATTGCTATAATGATGATTACTAAATGAGTGATTGTTTGTTGGGTTATCATTGTAAAAATTGTTATAGTAGTAAGTTCATAAATTTTACTACACTTATCGATTTCATCCAAACCCATGGTATGGTTCTTACTAAGATTCAGCGAGCGCAATTTCCTGGCTCACAGACAACTTAACATTCTCGAATGAATGCCTCAAACAATGCAAAATACGCGGTTTTCGAGAATATTCAATGGAAGTTCAGTTTTGCTCATGAAAATGTCAGTCAAACACACTCTTTTGTTGAAAAATTGACATAGAGAAATAAATATCTCTTTCCGGTTTTCTTGAGCAGCACGGCACCATCATGTGCTATGATAATTCAACTCCTCGTCACTGCAAATACCCAATTGCAAAATATGTATAATTAAGCTGGAATTCTAGTTCCCGCATAATGAAAAACAGTATGCTCTATAGTCAAAACTTTTTTTCGAATGTAAGATATATTATTACATTTTACCCTAGTAGCACATTTGTTACAAATAAGTCAAAGTAACTGCAATGTGACTCAATTAAGTCACAATCACGTTTCTGCAACCAATTATGACAGAGATGTGTTGCTTGGGTACGTTATTGTTATCAAATAGTTTAATCTCGTTTTCACCATATAACCTCTACATTAACACATATTGTCAATGTATGCCCTATTTAATAGAAAGGTTTTTTATTCTCTGTACTCGGTCATGATTACACGCGAACTTTTTTGCAGAAAAAAAATTTGCGTGGAAAATGCAATTTTTTATGGTAACTGAACTTATTGTTTATTCAGCATTGACCATTCACCATCTGAAATATTGTTAAAACTATATAGGAGATTGTTAGTTTAAAGTTGTCAACTATAAGGATAAAAGTCGTAACAATAACGGAAACGGTCGTCAACAATAAGAGATAAGGTCCAGAAATGGTTTGCGAATATTCGGGTTGTCACGAACGGCGTTCTCTAACCTTATAATATAGAAATCGATGGTTCTCCGGCCTTGTTTTGTCTTCCACGCCACAACCAGGTGGGTTGAAGCAAGTAAAGGAAGGCCAAGTCGGTTAAACCATCAGCTGTGAGCTGATATCTAACACCTCAACCATTGTGCATAGCCTGGAAATAAAAGGGTCATGCGAATGCGGTACGAAGCTAAATTTATAAAAGTTAATGGTCCCGGTTATAAAATCAAACACTGTAACTTTATAAAATGAAAAGAAGTAGCCAATTTTTGGAAAGGTTTTAAGGACCCACATTGGGAAAATCAAATTTCCAACCTGCTCATATTCAAATTTTCATGGGGACAAAAGTAGATCATTTTTAAGCACGTAAGGGAAATTCTTGAACTTAAAGTACTGTATTAAAATTAATATTTAAAATATTTGTGAGTTTTCGCGATCGAATGGTCTATGAATGAAGAAATTCTGTTCAGTCAAACGAAAGTTATTAGCGTTGAAAAATCTTTGACTTCAACGTAACACTCTCATTTTTAATTTTTTTGAAATGACATCCGATATAAAGAAGGGAAACGTAGTTCTACGTTAACAATAAATTGAGCCGACAAAAAATTGCCAAATATTTCAAGTGTTTATTAGAATTTTGTTATTTTTATGATGTTTTTCCCAACTAGATTTTTGATTATGCCACATATACAATTGTCTAAGAGAGACAGTCTATCAGAAAACCTTAGATCCATTCGAGATAGGTTTCGTGTTTGACAATGACGTCAACATAAATAAACAGTTCCTTCTGAGAAGAAAGTGAGTGCCTAGAAATCGCCACAATCTTAAAATGTGACATCCCTATCAAGGTCTGAGGAGTGTTAATACAAACAACTCTCAGCTCTCTCTTCTCTCTCACGTCACTCAATAAAATTTCGTATTCTCACCACCACGCCTTGTCACCCCTTTTCCTTACACCCTCACCATGTCATTACCCAAAGCAACCACCACACAGCATGCTGTGCGATTCATGCATGCGGGCGATCATCAACATCACTTGAAAGGGATCTCACGCGGCCAATCAACCAACACCAATGCAAAACCCAGCATGGTTTCTCCGTCCCGTTCCATCTCGTTCGAGAGCCAACTCTACTGACTCTACTGACACTGTTTATCAAAAGACCAATAACAAATATGGATGCAGCAGCAAAGCAAATTGTCACACATTAATTCGGGCTTCAATTGAGGGTAGAAAAACACTGACACAGTGACTCTCGATGCGCATATTCATAATGTGTTTCGTACACAAGTTTAGCTTGTGTTATTTTAATGATCCAGAGAAGCATGAACATCAGCGCAGCCACCTTCTCTCCAAGTCGGTGTGCGTTCGTAGCGGACAATATTTTAATTTTATTTACATGTTCGGATCAGCAGTGATCTTTGTTTTGCTCCCACTTCTGGTGTTAGGTGGAGTTGGTTGGTTGGGGGGTGGACGGCGGCGCGGCGGTGTACAAGTCTCTTTGGCTGCTGGTGGGAGTTGCACACGTGCGTTGCGTAACTATAGCTACCACTCACCATCAGCAGTAGACCAGATTTTGTCTTGTCCTACTCCGATGGCTCAAGACTTGCCCGGATTGTGGTTTTGGGGGCAGATTTCTTCGAGAGCAATGTAAACAAATCGTTGGCTTACTGTGGTTGTAATGATCACGACGATTGCTAATTGTGACATGCGAGGTTCCCTTCTATTGACACATCAAGGTGGCGTAATTCAGAAGGCTTCCATTTTTTGTGTGTGTGTGACGCGAAATACGCAAATGTTTAGGAATTCAAAGGAAAAGAAAAAAATACGCGATTATTTTTAGATGCTTTTATTTCTCACCTCAGTCGGGGCTCACTCAGCTGAGGAGGTGACTTGAGAATGGACGAGAGAGGAATGCCACCGTGCGTGAAGTAAATTTTCAAGTTTTCCCGCGGTGAGTTGTCGGCGCACGTGAATCAATTCGCAAACGAAAATGTGCTCTTAAAAAGTGGTGGAAAACGGAAAACAAAAAAAAAGAGGTTCGGAACGTTGTTGATACAAATTGCTCATAAAAGCTAAATGCACGCACTTTGGCACGTTTGCGGTGGTTCTGGTTGAGTAAGGTTAATTTTTCATCAGGTCGTCAAAGTGTGTTCTGACTGGGTGGGAAGAGCGAGAGATGATTTGGATAGTTATTAGGGTCACACAATTGTGCACTTGCTCGAGTTGCTGCTGCCTGTTGAAGAATTGGTAAATAATCGGCCATTGAAGAAGATGAAAATGGCCAATTTTTAGATTATCAACTCAAGATTGATGGATTTCACGAGGTAAAATTGGGGCAAATAGGGCAGCATCAATTCTTTGTTGCTGCAACAGCAAGGAAAAGGTCAAACCAAAATAGATGAGTCTAATTCAAAGAATGATTTAATCGGGGACACATTGACTTATAGACTTCCATTGACATCTTGTCCCATGGTTTCTGTATTACTGACTTGAATTGTGCCTAAGTTGATACCTCGCATTCGTTAACCTTCGATAGCATGACCACACAATATAGCCTATAGACTGTTCCGATAATTATAAATACAATAATGATTAACCGTCAATTAAAAATGCATGCAATATTCAACCAACTTTTGGCTGCATCCTGTTGTTTACATCCAAATTAAACTGATGTTGTCATTTTTTTCAATTTTTCGCACGCAAGTTTGAAAATAGGTGGTCTTTCTCCAGGGCAAAGAAAACGGATCGTGCACCGTCAGCGGTCTTTCTATCAGAAAACTGGCTAAGGAAGAAGGAGCAAGCGTCGGAGCAGTTCAAACCGCATTATGGAAGTATCAACAACAGTGATCTTTCGTAGATTTCCCGAGACGGGGTAGAAAACCCTGTCCCGCTGACCTAACAATCGACAGAAAGGTAAGGGACTATTTCAAGTGTCATCCTTCAGCATCAGTCCGAGATGTGGCGAAAAAGCTAAATATGTTCTTCGACGAGAGAATGGGCCTGCAGACTCGTCGGAAGCAGAAGTAGCCAAAGCGAAGCAGCAAATAGGCTGAATCTGTGAAATCGAGGGCTCGAAAGCTATACGACAAACTGCTGACCAAAAAAGTCGGGCTGTGTTATCATGGATGATGGAACCTACATACACCGAGTCAATATATTCTCTTACACTTTTTTCCTTTCATTGGTGCAGGGATGCCATATTCACAGACATGTCTGTAAATTGGCAGAACTTTTCATTTTTGTTGCAGACTTTTCTAACGATGCAGACATTTAGCAGACATTTTATTTATGTTGCAGACTTTAACAGATATTTGAAATATTTTTTAAATTTCATATAAAGGTGTTCTCTGAACTTCGGATTTAAAACGTACAAGGATCTTAACAGTATTGTAAATACGGTTAGAAGCTTTGTTGAAATATATTTTTTTTAATATCGTACACCCAAAATAAAAAAGCAAGATTGTAATGCAATTTCGCATGATTTGGTTTCATTTCTCGTAATGGATCGCAACTTGGAGAAAGAAAGCAACATTGGTCGTGAGCAAAAAAGCAACACATCAATTCGATTAGAAAAATTCAATGTGTGCGTGATGTTGTACAGATTGATTAGTAGTAGTAAATTAAATGGCGCACAAAAAAAAAAAGATTACCATCCGCTACCGAGAGTCGAACCGCGACCGTCAGCTTGACGGCTCTTTATTGTAACCATCCAGTCACCACAACAAGTTGAGGTGAATGGAATAAAAGTCCTACAGTTTCTTCGGTTTTGAGGCACTCAACGTTACAACAATGAAGCAAATTTCGGTCGCACACTACTTACATGGCTTCGTTTATTTCATAAACCGCATGGTGACTTAATGAGAGGGCGATAGAGTGTGATGACGAGTGCAGATAAAAATAGAACACTTGACAGCGGAATAGCAACAGTGGAAAAGGCGTAGCGGCGTTCTGTGCCATTGTCTCACCCATATTGAGAAGTTGTTGACGGTTGAACCAAAACCCAACGGTTGCTGCGATTGTCGAGGCACTAGGCACACAGCGATAACCACTTGCACACACTTGCATGGCTTTGTTTATACCATAAAAAGCTTTGTGGAACATGATGGGCAAATTTGCCTTTTCAGAATCATGCGGATTTCTCAAGATATGATTGCAAAAACTGCAAAATTGCAATTTTGCATTTTTTGCTACAATTTCAACTTTTGGGTGTACCTTTCATTAAAGCCCATAAAGGTCCTGTGAAGTTTTGGCCAGATTTGGTGAGTTGTCACTACAGTCATCCGCGATAACAAGGTAAAAAACATAAATCCACCCCGCTGCCCGCAGTTCCGGACCATCGAGAGATTTTGGGCAATCATAGAAGCGGAAGCTTAAGAAAAGTGAAAACACGGCTCTGGACGCCACTCAGATGACCAAAATGTGGAACAAAATGTGCCAAGGAAGTTGTCTCCGGAGGTGTGCAGCGCTTGATGGGAGGAATAAAGAAGAAAGTGCAAATTTTCACTAAGAAACGAAGAGAAATGGATTGTATTGATATTTTTTCCTTAAAGTACAGTGAATTACCTTTGTTTAAGCGGACGAATCAGCGGAATTACAATGCCGGTTATCGAAAGGCTGAAGAGGTCGTGAGAATTAGACGACCTGGGCGTTTGCCATGAAGATGACGCTCATTCGCGAAGGATCCTGGGGTGCTGTGAAGCCGGCCGAGGGTCAAGTCTCGTCGACGATGAGGTCAGCTTACGGGCGTTGGCTACCATATGCTTGAGTTTGGAAACCACAAACTATAGCCTGGTTCAGGATGCTACGACTGCCAAAGAAGCTTGGGAGAAGCTACAAAACGTTTTCCAAGACAACGGTTTGACGCGGAAGATCGGATTGCTCAGGAAATTGACTTCGATTCGACTGGACAACTGCCGGAGCATTGAAGCGTATGTTGATGAGCTTATGTCGACGGCTCACCGGATCATTACGAGTCCGATGATAATGGGCCTAGAAGTATCTGGAACAGCGTTGACGTCGGACGCGGTTAAAGCTAAAAATTTTCAAGACGTGAAGATGCAGATCGGTCCGAAAAGCGGAGGAACTGATGAAGCATTCTATTCAAGCCAGAAATCTAGACGTCGAGCCAGCAACGGTGGGTTCAGCGGATCCGCGAAGAAGGATGATACATGTCATAACTGCAAGAAGTAGGGGCATTATGCATCACGAGTGTCCATTGAGGCAACAGTCTACGAAGAAAGAAAGCAAGGCGTTGTGCAGTGTATTTGCGATAGGCGATGTGGGCCAGGACGAATGGTACTTTGATTCTGGCGCCACGTGTCATATGACTCGTGTTGGCGACAAGTTCGTGCAACATCAGCAAATGTCACATCCCGTGGGAACAGCGAACAACGATTGCATGATGTCTATTGCCAAGGGCCTTGTGAAGCTAGAACTCGAAAATGAGCTAATCGAAGTGCAAGACGTACTGCAGATTCCAGACCTGGCAACTAACCTTCTTTCCGTAAGCAAAATTTGTCAAAAGGGATTGTCGGTGGTGTTCACCGTTGATAAACGCGAGAATGACGGAAACGTTATCGCTTCGGGAACACAAGTCCGGTGGTCTGTACAACCGAAGATCCGAGGAGCCTTTGCTGACGGGAACCACGGAAATTGGGCATAAACGGGTGGGACACCTCAACAATTAAAGTCTGCGCAAGTTGGCAACAATAGCGGATGGCATTGAATTGGCAAAAGCAAAGGTTCCAGAGTGTATCGCATGCATTGAAGGTAAGCATGCTCGTAATCAGTTTCCTTCTAGTTCAACCAGAGTCGTTGGTGTGCTTGGACCTAGTACATTCGGATCTAATTGGTCCGATGAAGTTTCAGTCACTGGGAAGTCGATTCTGTTGGTAAATATAGTAGTTTAATGATAATATTGATAATAATAGTAACAGTAATAGTTTATGTATTTTTGTAAATATATAAGAATTATTATATTTACTTTATTGTGAGTGTATTTTCGTAAACGTGATTATAACTCGCAAGAAGGATATTCACATAGAAGCGTGCGAAAAATCAATCAAAGTAGGTGAATGTGCATAACCGACTCAGTTATCTGACGGATTTCTTAGAGCACAGTTGTGCATAGATAATGTTGAGACGATTGACCGAGCCTGAAAACCTCGGTCAGGTCACGACAGATTCGATGATGCAACTCGGAAGGTATTCCTGAACTTCCTGGCAAAGAAGAACCAAGCATTTGAAGCATACAAGAAGTTCAAGTCCATGGCTGAGCGTCAAACTAACCGGAAGTTGAAGATTTTAAGGACTGATAGCGGAACCGAGTATGTGAATGGAACTTTCCAGCGTAGTTTCGAGAAGGATGGAGTGTGTCATCAGAAAACTTGCCCCTATACTCCTCAGCAAAACGGTGTGGTGGAGAGAATGAATCGCACGCTCGTGGAGAAGACACGATGTATGCTCAACGACGCGTGTCTACCGAAGGTGCTTTGGGCGGAAGCACTTTCAATGGCTGCATACGTGACCAACAAGAGTCCGTCAAGATCATTAGAAGCAATAAAACCGGAAGAAGCGTGGACTAGAAGGAGACCTGATTTACGTGTTTGGATCAATGACGCTTGTTCATGTTACGAAGCAAAAACGCAAGAAGTGAACCGATGTGAAGTCACAAAAACGCAATCCTTGTCGGTTATGCAGAAGATTTCAAAGGATACAGGCCTCAATAGGTCAACCAAACAATATTCATCAGCAGAGACGTAATCGTGGTTGAAGAAGGTCAAACAGAGAAACTGGTCGTGCAAGCAGATAATTTCGCATCCGTGGAATTCATGGAACTGTACACGATCGAGAACTCAATCGTTTATGGTGGTGAAGTCTTTGGTGAAGCTGTGTTCGCAAACAGAGAAAGTGATTTTGAACCTTTGAACGGAGACAACGAATCTGCGCTTCCACCGCAAATTGAAAGACCAGCTGAAGAGCAGCAAGGGTTTAGGCGCAGCGGTCGGGAGCGCCGAATCCCAGGCAAGTACAATGACTTTGTCATTTATAAGTCGTTTACTGGCGATGTTGTTTCCCCACAGTCTTCATCAGTGATCAATGATGTTAGTGGAACATTGCCTGATGATCCACATTTCTATGAGGAAGCGTTGAGCGATTGGTCATGCAGCAATGCGTGAGGAAATGGAGACTCTCGAGGCCTTGTCGGTGAAGTACAACCTGGACATCGATCAAATGGATGCGGTAACGGCTTTTCTACAAGGCAATCTTCAAGACGAGGTCATCTACATGGAGCAACCAGAAGGGTTTGGATAAAACGAGAGTTTGTCGACTACTGTAGGCGCTCTATGGATTGAAGCAGTCCAGCCGGGTATGGAGCAATCAGTTGGATGCGGCTTTGAAAGATTTCGGCTTGACACGTTCCAAGGTGGATGTTTGTCTATAATTCCGGCTCAATGGAGACAAGCTGCTGTTCGTGACGATTTATGTTGATGATTTCCTGATCTTCACAAATGATGCCAAACCGAAGCGAAAGTTAAAGCAGTTTTTGAACAACCGGTTCAAGATGAAGGACCTTGGAGAGGCTATATTTTGTCTTGGCTTGCGAATCACGAGAGATCGGCAGAATGGAAAGTTATCCATCGACCTGGAACAATACGTCGAGAGTATATTACGAAGATTCCACTTGGCAAATTGTAATCCAGTTTCTACTCCAGCTGAGGCAACCGTGAAGTTGGACAAATCGATGTCACCTGTCACACCGGCCGAGATCCTGGAAGCGAAGCAAATTCCCTATCAAGAAGCGGTTGACCAGGCCAGAAATTACCTACGCTGTAAATCAAGTAAGTCAGTTTTGCAGCAACCCTGGGCGCAGTCATTGGAACGCTGTGAAGAGGATTATACGGTATCTGCAAGGTACCAGCAGGAACAAAACAACATACTCTAAGGATCATTCTGGAGAGCTAACTGCCTATACAGATGCGGATTGGGGAGGAGTTATGGACTCAAGAGAATCGACTTCCGGATACGTGTTCATCTTTATGGGAGGAGCAATATCCTGGAACTTGGAAACGGCGAGACAACAGTAGCACTTTCAACGTCTGAATATCTCGCTCTAGCGCGTACCATCCAAGAGGCTTTCTGGTGGAAGAACTTCCAGTCGCAATTGTTTGGAGAAACCATGATCCCCATTCGATGCGATAACCAATCCACCATCTGTGTCGCCCGAAACCAAGGGTACAATCCAAGAACAAAGCACATGGACATTCGGTAACATTTTGTGAAGGACGCTGTGGTTCAAAGAGCTGTTGAAGTGACCTATATACCTACCAAGGATCAGCCTGCAGATGGATTTACGAAGGCGTTGGTGAATCTGAAGATGCAAGCATTCAAGCAATTAATAGGAATCGAAGATTAGGGATATACCTATGTTAGCAACTATACTTTGTTAGGAAAATAAAACTTCCTTCATTATCAACCACTCAAGCAGTACGATTCGACTTTCATTCCATTTCAAGTGAATTTGATAAGGATTTGCAGCGATCCAATGACTAATCGCAAAGTGGCTTACCCCTCGATCTGAACACTATGGTGAACTTTTTCTTGTCCCGGTTAGTGTGAGAGAAAGGTCAAGAACTAAAAGAATGCCGGCAAACTGTTACTCTCCGAGATATTGCACATTTCCATTCAAACCAAGGTGTCCAAATGACCCAAAATTCCCCTACATCCAGTATGATAGGTAGGACTACTAACAGTGTAACACAATTTTAGCTGTTTGGCCAACGTCTCCTATAAAATCGATGAGTTGCTTTTAATTGATTGTACTCTTCCCGAAAACTCCCTCCACCCCGCAAACTGTCACTGCAATCGGCGTTCAACAGCCAAATCAATCCCTCTAACCGCACCAATACCATCCAACCAACAGCCAACAAATTGCGCCTGGCAGCCATGAGGTTTCGCCAGTTTGATTAGCTACAGACACGCCACTCCTTGGAAAAATAAAAAGCATTCATCGACACTCCCGGTTTGTGTCCCACCATGAAATTCCGACATATTTTCGGTGGTGACATTTCCATTGTAGCCCTGCTGCTGCTGCTGACCTGGCTTCCGTCCAGAGGAAATTCTTACGCCCATGCAGAGCACAGGTGAACCAATCGTTCCCAGAAGGTCAAACGTGCGGTGGTGTGCCATTTCGGCTCTGGTCTCGCACACTGAAAAAAAACAGGGGCCTTTTTTCTCTCCGTGCATCAGTTGGAATTTGGGTACGCGTGTGTTTGTTTAGGCGAATTTAAACCATCCCAAAAGCCATACTGCAACTGCTCTCCCCTATTTAGCATGCATTTGCATTTTCCATATCGCTCGTGCCCATCATCATCGTCGAAGGAGACCCGGAAGGAGGTTAGAGGCAAACCCGAAAAAAAAAACAAAACAAAAAACGTCAGTTGATCCGGGTGTCAATTTGGTCGGCCCTGATGGCATGTTTTATTAATATATAGGAAAAAAAAGAAACCAGCTGCCGATGTTTGTAGGTCGAACTCGTGTGGGCTTTCTCTTTCGGTTTCGAGTCGGGGGCGGCCGGGGTGCTGCCATCATCGTCACTTGCTTGTTGTTGTGGTTCTGGTATTCTAATTGAGAACGGGGAGGATAAATTATACGAGGTGAATCGATTTATTGGTTTGGCAATTAAGGGGTGCGGAAGAACCGATCAGGCTGTCAAATTGCAGGCGTAAATTTTTCAGCTATTCAAAACAGCAATCATGCTAAGTGGGCTTGGATGATGTGGGGGGGCTCGCAAATGCTGATGAGTGCCCCTGAATGCGATGTTATAGGAATGTTCCGAACGTTTCATTTCAATGGAAACTGAATTTGTATGGGAAATCTCTTATCGCCAAGAACCCTTGGCGTGTCGGTTAAACATTTCCGCCCTTTTAACCACTGGCTTTTATGATCTCGACCGAGCATCGAAGCAACCGATGAAAACGAAAATCGCCCATTTCCTCTGCCGCCGGGGCCGATTGCTTGGATTGAAACTATCCGAATACGAAACCGCATCGCATTCGCCTCGGCAGCGAGATTTATTCATTAGCAGTGCAAAAGCCCACTCGCTGTGTGTGGAGCTTCGGTCGGGTTAGTTACGGGCTCTCCGTGACCTTGAGATCGCTCATCGGATCTTGCTCGCATGCATATCATTCTCCCCACGAATAACAACTACTACACCTCATCTATTAACAATCTATCTCCGGTGATCTCCACATGGTTGCAGCGCGGACTGCTTCGATCGATCGCCGCCGCCGACATCATCATCATTCATCTCTACAATGGTTTGAGCTTGATCATGACTGCAATAAAACGGGCCAGCAGCAAGCAGCCAGCGAGTGCAATCATTAGCAAGTCAATGTCGAAGGCTAAAGAGGTTCGTTCGTGTCAGAACAGAACACGAGGAAACGATCATCGCGGAATGAGTGGTGAGTTCGCATATGACGAATTTCACGCCAACTCATCCAGTGCTTGGCAGCACCCTCTCAGAATACAATGAAAATTGTGGGTGTGTAGACTATGTCTTTTCAAGCAACTTTGCATACCTTGTTTGTTTTCCAAAATGTATCTAGACTACCATTTGAAAAGGGCTTAAGTTTTTGATAGATTTTTTCAATCAACATAACTCAAAAAGAAAAAGATCTACAAAAAAGTAATGTATGGGTGATCATAGAAAATAGTCTCATCTTTTAAGAAAAAAAATCGATTCTTACACGCTAAAAAAATATTTTCAAATTTAAAGTCAATTTGCAAAAGATGGCTATTTTAGAATTATGCAAGATAGTCACTTTTAAGGAAAAAAAAGTTTTTCTAACAAGTCCTATTTATACCATGTATCACGCAAACTCGTCTAGTTATGGTCTTCAACACCCCTATAGAATCCAATAAAATTTAGCAGTCATAAATAATTGAATGTATTGAACATATCAGCGCCAACATTTGATTAGGGCGAATCTGCTTTTGTAAACAAACACTTTGTCTGCTAATTTATCGGAAGTTGAATACAATCCCTTCAAATTAAATATATCAGCGGATAGAGATCAAGCACCTCTTCCCAAAAGACTGCTTGATTTGTATTTGTGACGTTTTGCTAAAGAGAAAATGACTTCGAAAGCCATTGTTTACAAAAGCAGATTCGCCCTAATCTTATGTTGGCGGTGATTTGGTAAAAAAACAATAATCATCTTGACTAACCTTGAAATGGGTCAAAAACATTAAATTTCCCTTGACATCAGTAAAACAGAACCAAAAGTGCACGTTTAACAGGGGGTTAGTCACTTTGCCACGTTGTGTTTGTGTTTCAGTGTGTCGGAAGGTGTTTTTGTGTTTCAACTCATCTGTCAATACTACAATCAAAAATGTATGCTTATTGGCAACCATGGACCTCTTTGACGATTAATTCACGCAGATTTATGCATCATCTAAATCACATGAGTGCAAGCAAGAGGGAAACAAAACGGTGAGAAGACAAAAAATCGATTCGTGTAAGTGATGCCAGGAATGAATGTATTTTTCATGTGGTGGCGAGTGTGTTTGAAGTGTGCGGATTGTGTTTTTTAGGGTGGTAACACAAAGTGGCCGAGTGACTTGCCCCCTGAAGTTTAAGTACAAGTCATTCTTAACAGCTTGTTCGAGAGTCGCAGCAAGCTCTGCCTCCGATCGGTTTGGTTTTCGTGTGCTGTCACATTTTTTTTTCAGTTTTCCGCGATTGTGATTTTCAAGTTCAAGTATTTGTTGCTGTTTGTAATTAATCGATAGGAGTGCGTCAAATGTTAGCATCGCGTACGTTAGAAAATCTTGTGGCTAAATACTAATGAACATCAGAAAAACGTACTAAATAACTATAAATTAGAAGAAAAATTAGTGATCTCCATTTAATTCCAACTACCTTTGCTTATCTTCGACAGATACGCGTATTTCGTCTACAATGTGCAGACTTCTTCAGTGTCTCGTACTAATAACTTGACTGCACATTGTCCATAATTAAATGGAGATTACTAATTTTTCTTCTAATTTATAGTTACAAGTATTCCACTAAACAGCTCAAACCCTCTAGGATTCATAACGTACTAAATAGTATTTTGGTAAACTCTTTTGAATTGGTGTGGTGCAAGTGTCCAGTGGAAGAATCAAATTCGGGTTTCCGAACGTGAAGTGCCCTTGTCCTGTGCTATTACGGCGAACCGGATCATTTGGAGGTGAATCAACCTTTGTGAATGATAATGGAACAAAGAACGAAAAAATAATGGAAGTACCGCAAAATGGTCGTCCAGAAGAAGTCGTCATCGTCACATAGAGTTCTGTTGCGGAATAGTGCAATTGAATAATTTGTAGCCTAAAGTTGGAAACACTGTGATAGCCGTGAGTGTGATTCATCTCGAACCTGCTTCCCGAGTGAAGAGGTCGCAGTTCAGCAACTTCAACAAATCGGAAGTTTATCGATCCCACAACCACCTCCCCGAAGGAGAGCTCACTCGATGGGCAGTTCACTCGTTGCTGGTTCTGGCCTCAGGCACCCCGAGGAGCTCGTTGTTCAATGCTCAAAACAAAAAAGGGAACTAGCTTTTTCACATCGCGAAACATTGAGCGGCAAAGATGACTCCCAAAACCCTACAAAGGGCGTATGCCGGATGCAATCAACAAAACCTCGAACGCATCATAAGATTTGGATAGTAATTGGGTGAAATCTTTTCATTACATTATATACGTGTATATGTGAATGTATGTATGCATATACATATAGTTGCATATATACATATAGTTACAAATACCCTCCCCTCGGATATGTGATCTGGACGCGATGGAAGGGCCTACGCCATCAGCATTGAGATGGTAACCAAAGACATCCTGACGTGGTAGTATCACATCTTGAATATTTTGATTCAATGCCGCGTCACATATCTGGCATTGATGCACTGATTTTACAGATGTGATCCAACGGACATCCTATCTGGGAGCCTTGAATGCTGGTGCAGTCTAGTGGGGCTCTTTCCTCAGTAACAATGATGTGGGCAGGGTTGCGGCTTATCATTTTTGACTCAGGCATATTCATTTGCCAATATCTCCTTTCAGAGGGTCGATTTGATAATATGATGTATGATGAACTTGTAGTGCATGAGTAGACCTACAACATTGTCTAACAGTACATTGCTCTAACTCCTATATCTTCGACATGAGAGCGTATATTCACAGTGATCTTCACGATGATAATCGCGTGATCTTCACCGCGAATATCATCGCGAAGATCACTGCGAATATACGCTCTTATTCCTCAGATATAAGAGATAGAGCTATGTATTGTTAGACCAAGTTGTAGGTCTACTCAAGCACCATTATATTTTGAAATTGAGCTTCTGAGAAGAGCTATCGGCAAATGAATATGGATAAGTCAAAAATGATAAGCCGCAACCTTGGATGTGGGATCTCTTCTTGGCTGCAACACCTTTCTTAGCCTTCCCTGGCATGACGAGCCGAAGCCACGCTTAATTATAAATCTAGCTAGACAGGTATATATTGGTACACAATGTGTTCAAGATTAATGACATTTGTAGGAAACTGACTGTTTGATTCACTGAGTAGAAGTTTTAAAACTACGAACGTGGCACCATTCTTATTTTGTTATCTCTCATTTCAATGAGTTATAATAAAAATACCACACATTATAACAATGGTATACAAACAATCTTATAACGGCTTCTTTCTCGATAATTTCTCAATAGTAGATAGGGACTAGTCGTGATGAAGCTTTACCTTGCCACCGAAAAGTGAACCTAAAAGCTGACCAAGATTGTTAGGCTGCACTTGCTGTCAGACTTTGAAGCGATTAAACGACTTAGAGATTAGTATTAGACAAATAAAAAAAAGGCAATGAACACACAAGTAAACGTAAACGATTCTACAACAGAACTATAGAATTTAACTGAATAACGCAGAAGACAAGAACGCAGAAGACAAAGCGGACAAAGTGATAGGGCATCCAAAAGAAGTTAGACGAGGTATACATCGATGAATTTCAGAGCACATAAGAACTAGACATCTATTAACCTATTCACGACTGAAGAAGTTACGAAATGCCCTCTAACATTTCAAGCATAAAAAGACGCAACGTCCTCCCAATTTTTTTAAAGAAAACTTCTCTCTCATAAGTCCCATCAGTAAACCATTAAAATTATACTGTTGGGACTACTGAAACATCAGACATGACTAAAACTGGTAGAATTCAAATATTTCGACGATTTTTGATTGGAGAAAACTGCTCAAACAGACTTTCACAGCACATAAATGACATTCTAAACTACAGAAAACTGAAAAAAACACTGACAAACTAAATAACAAAAAGACGAAACGACACCATACAAAACAGTGGGAATGAACTGAGAGAAGGGGAAGCAAACTTGAAGAATGTAACACATTTTGAGGCAGTGTCAACAGCGTCTCTATGGACGACATGATCCTTGCACGGCTGGTGAAATGCTTCAAAGGAGTTATATCATTATATCAAGTTATATCATTCTAACACACAGGAACAATACAATAGCTTCTTATTTTTGGTTCGAGAAAACTTCTTCGGAAAACTTTCATAGCACATAAATGCCACATATCACGATCTAAACAAGAAAAGACACCGTATTAAACTTGTAAACGTAATACTGACTAACGAAATAACAAAAAGACAAATTGACGAAATAGACGAACGGACTCAATTTTTTCAAACGTGGCTCCTTCCGAATCATTTGCAACAGCGTCTTCTTGGACGACATGCTCCGTGTACGGCTGGCAAAATGATTCGAAAAGATTTACGCAACGATATCATCAACCCCCCCCCTGGCGTAGAGGTTTCTACTCTATTCAGAGTCCCGCCAGTAAACCTTAAAAAAATATATATATATGTACATATAGTTACAAATATTTCAAATTTCTATTAAATTTCACTTCACATAACTTGGAGCGTATGGTACGGTATGTCCACGCATCCTTCCTCCCCTGTAGATTCACAAATTGCGTTGTGATTCAATTCTAAGGAAGGTCAAGATTTGTCACAGAATGTGTAAAAGGTATTGGCTTTTTTTTGCACCGATATTTCAGCAAGGTCAATATCGGGTGAAAAAGGGAAATACTCATGTTGGTGCGTTAACTTTGACACCAGCTGTAGTCCACACCACTTGATGGAAACAGTTCAAATTTTGTCCACGTTATTTTCTGTATTGTGCTAAGCTGTCGAGATTTTTTTTATATGCTACCTAAATTTTTCACCGAAACACGAATTTTTGTAATTGCTATGTCAAAAAATGACTTTTTTTTTACATATGTTATGATAAATTCAAATTTATAAATCTTATCAACATGAAATTTTGGTTACATGAAGTCATTGGTTATAGTGTTGTCAAATTTTCAGCCAAAAATATTGATAATTGATAAAGTTATAGAAGGTTGAACAACGCGTCTTTTGGAAGCAAAATTTTGTTCGGCTTTTTATTTTACTACTGAGTGTAGTTTCTCAATCAGAATCGTTCTACTAATACGCTGAAAAACGTTTTTTTAAATAGTGTTTTTTTTAAAGAAAGTGAAAGTACTTATATTTGTCAGTTTAACTGCCCAGTCATATAGATCTCGAGGAGTTTTGATTGTGTTTCCATAATCTTGAACAAGGCTTGCCCTTTTTGCCATTCGCTTGAGATTACCACCAACATCATTACATGGACATTTCCCATGATATAAAGAAAATAATTTTTGAGCAATATATTGAATTTTGTTTAATGAAATCTAGCAATTTGATATAAACAACTGAATTGCCAATGAGTCAATACTTCAGATATTATGATAAAGCTTTTGTTTTCCAATTGATTGTCCTTCTTGTAATATCAACCACCTGATCGAATTGTATTAGCACTAAAGTTTAAATAAATTATAATTTAAAAATAAGCCAATGTCCGTGTTTTCATGAACAGTGATACAAAAAACGTATTGTCATTATTGCAACACACTACCTATAGCAACATTGTTTTATCAGCAACATGAACAAAATGAACAATCAGTTGTTGCTGTCAAACAAATTACTGATCTTAGCAAATATAACATTTATTGTAGATAGACTTCACCCAGGAAAAAAAGCCTGTATTAAATCACACACTGAACAAAAACGAACATATCTTTGGCAAACTTGTTGAAAATTGACTACTCTATCAGGGAAAAATAAAAAAATGTATTCGTTAAGCCTGATATTGAACCTAGATCATCCTTAACATGAAGAAGTTCGTAACTACAGTTGTAACTGTAGCTTTTTATATTATGTATGGTTACGATATCTTTTCAACCGTATCCATTTAGTGTTCTGGAAGATCAAGCTTTTTGACTATAGACAGTTTCAACAGTGTTCAATTATGTTCACTGAATCTTTTGGAAGGTCAACAGAAATTTTGAGAAAATCAAGGATATTCTAGGTCATCCAAACTATTTTTGAGTTCATAACTTAGGATCTACAATTGTTATTGTAGCTTGTTTAGCTATACAAATTAGCGATATATATTCAAGAAAGTAATTTGAATATTTTGAAAGGTCAACCGGCACTATGAGGATCTACACTTATAACGGTAGCCTTTTCAGCTAAGGGAAGGTCCATTAATTATGTCACGCAGTAAGGGGGGGGGGGTTTTAGAAAACGTGACGATCCATACAAAAAAATTTAAAGGTCCATACAAAAAACGTGACCAGGGGGGGAGGGGGGGTTTGTAAAAAGCCAATTTTTGCGTGACGTAATTAATGGACGTTCCCTAATACTAATGATATGTATTCAAACATGTTCATTGGGTCCTCTGGAAAAACAACAGTCATTATGAGATAATTTAGTATGTTTTAGGTCATCATAACAATCCTGGAGCTCAAAACTTGGGATGTACAGTTGAAACTATAGTTTTTAGGCTAGACAAGTTTTCGATATGTATTAAACCATGTTCAATGGATCTTCTGAGAGGATAATCGACATTATGATAAAATCTGGGATATTCTGGGTCACACCAGACTGTTCATTAGTTCATAACATAGGATCTACAATGGAAACTGTAGGGTTTTCTGATGTCCTCGGTGTTTTGATGTATGATATGTATTCAACTTTGTTCATTGAATCTTATGGAAGAGCAACCTATTTTATGATATAATCTAGGATGTTCTAGGTCATCCAACCTGGAGTACTGAACTTAGGATCTATAATTGTACCTGTAGATTTTTCGTCGTTACATTGTTACGATATGTTTTCAACCATGTTTATATGGTGTCTTCTGGAAGGACAGCAGATATTATGAAATGATCTGGGATGTTCCATATCAGCCATACAGTTCTGGACTTCAAAAATTAGGATCTGAAATTCTAACTGTAGCTTTAGGCTACACAAAGTTACGATATGTATTCAACCATGCTCACTGGATCTTCAGGTAGGGTTCTACATCATCCAAACTATTAAGCAGTCCAGAACCTAGGATCTATGATTGTCATCACAAAATATATGTTTTCGGTGCATTATGGAGATAGATCACTTAAATTGGTTATCTATATAATAAAAATGAGTTGGGGTTTCCTTTGTCACGATTTAACTCGCGAGCGGAAGGACCGATCGGCGTGAAATTTTGTATGGAGAGATTTTTGGGGCCGGAGAATAATCTTATGATGCTTTGAGACCCCTCCCTTTACTGGAAAGGAGGGCTCCCATACAAATGAAATACAAATTTCTACACAACTCGAGAACTAATCAAGCCAAAAAAACCAAATTTAGCATGTGTGAGTTTTTGAATGCCAAAAAAGGTTTTTATGGTTGCTTGAGAACCCTCCCCGTCATAAAAGGGGGGGCTCCCTTACAATTAAAACACAACATTCTGCATAACTCGGGAACTAATCAAGCAAACGGAACGAAATTTAGCATGTGGTGGTTTTTGAAGACAAAAAATGTTTCTATGTTGGTTTGAGACCCCTTCCCATCCTAAAGGGGGAGGGGGGGGGGGGAGGGCTCCGATACAAATGAAATACACTATTCTGAATGACTCGAGAACTAATCAAGCAAATGGAACCAAATTTAGTATGTGGTGGTTTTTGAAGACACAAAATTGTTCTATGTTGATTTGAGACCCCTCCCCTTTCTGAAAGGGAGGGAACCTATTCAAATGAAACGCAAATCCTTGCATAACTCGAGAACTAATAAGAGGAATGGAACCAAATTTCGCATGTGGAAGTTTTTGAATTAGGGAAATGTTTCTATGGTGATTTGAGACTCTTCCGTCTTATGAGGAGGAAGGGGGGAGGGCGTGTTCTCAAACAAATGGAACCCAAATTTCTGCATAAATCTAGAAATAATCAAGCAAATGGAACCAAATTTGGTATGGACGAGTTTTTTAAGGCATGAAATGTTTTTATGGTGGTTCAAAGCCCCTCCTCCCTCTTAAAAGGGGGGCTCTCATACAAATGAAACAAATTTCAACCAAACATGAGAACTATACCTACTGCTTTGCAAATTTGTATTCAGTGGTTTTTGGGTCCAGGAAAGCATCTTATGATAGTTCGAGAGCCCTCCCGCTTCTAGAAAGGGTGGGATCCTATGCAAATGAAAAACAAATTCCTGCATAACTCGTGAAATAATCAAGCAAATGGATCCAAAATTGGTATGGGTGAGTTTTTGAAAGCAAGAAATGTTTTTGTGGTAATTTAAGACCTCTCCTTACTCTGAAAAGGGAGGCTACCATACATACGAAACACAAATTTAAACCAAACATGAGAACTATCCCTACCTCTATTCAAATTTGTATGCAGGGGTTTTTGGGTCCGGGAAAGGATCTTATTATAGTTCGACACCCCTCCCGCCTTTAGAAAGGGGGGCTCCCATGCAATTGAAAACTGTTTGCTGCATAACTCAAGAACTAATCAAACAAATGGAACCAAATATGGCATGTGGAAGTTTTGTAGGCAAGAAATGTTTCTACGGTGGTTTGAGACCCCAAGCAAAAGAAACCACATTTGGCATGTGTGAGGTTTTAAAGGCAAAAAAGGTTTCTATGATGGTTTCAGATTCCTCTTCGCCCTGAAAAGGGGGTCTCCTATACAAATAAAATACAATATTCTGTATAACTCCAGAACTAATCAAGCAAATTGAACCAAATCTGGCATGTGGAGGTTTTGTAGATGAATACTGTTTCAATGCTAATTTGAGACCCCTCCCTTTTCTGAAGGGGGGGGGGGGGGGCTCCCATACAAATGAAACACAAATTAATGCATAATTTGAGAACTAATCAAGAAAATGGAACCAAAAATTTGCCATGTGGAGGTTTTTGAAGGAGAGAAATGTTTCTTTGATGATTTGAGACCCCTTCGCCTTTAAAAGTTGAGGGACGGATCTCCCATATAAATGAAACACAAATTTTTGCATAACTCTAGAACTAATCCAGCAAATGGAATCAAATTTGGCATGTGTAATTTTTTGAAGGAGAGACATATTCCTATGGTGGTTTAAGACCACTCTGCCCTCTTAATGAGGGGGGTCCCATAGAAATGAAACGCAATTTTCTGCATAACTCGAGAACTATTCAAGTTAATGAAACCACATTTGGCATGTGGGGGCTATTGGAAACATGATGTTTATTTATTATCAAATGGATTTCTGTCTGACCGATCGGAGGGAAAATATGTATGCAGGTATTTTTGGGGCTGGGGAAGGTTCTTATGATTGTTTGCGACCGCTTCCCCCTTCCGGCTCGCATACAAATGAAACACAAATTTCTGCATAGATTGACAACTAATCAAGCAAATGGATTCAAAAATGGTATGCGGGGTTTTTTGAATGCAAGAAATGTTTCTATGGTGAATTCAAACACAAATTTCAACCAATCGTGAGAATTATCCAGGTAACTAAGCCACAAACTGTGTATTGTCTGGGTAAGAAGAATGTTCTGATAGAAGTTTGAACTCCTTATGACTCAAAAAAAAAAGCTAATTTAAAAAAAGTGTCAGTTCTATGTAATGTTTATTCATTTAGTTGCAGGCGTAGCAACGCTCGCACCGGGATCAGCTAGTTGGTTATAAACGTCAAGAACCACTAATCTAGTTCATCTTCAAATTTAAAAGTTCTGTTTGAATTTGTCGGACCAAACTGATGATTTGGTGGCAATTAGGACTTTGGTACGATTTGGCTGAACCCCGACCAATTGCAACTGTAGCTTTCTCAGTTACAAGGCTAATTTAGAATGACCTAGATTATCCCATAATATTTTTGGATTTTCCAGGAGGTTCAATGTACACGGTTGAATACATATCGCAACTTTATACAGTTGAAAAATCTATAGATACAATTTTAGATTCTAGGTTTAACTCAAAAATAGTTTGGATGACCTAGAGCACCTCAGATTATCTCATATTATCAGTTGAACTCCCGAAATATTCGATAATCATGGTTGATTACATATCGTAACTTTGTGTTGTTGAAAAAATACTGTTTTGAGACCACTTCTTCACCATTAGTGCGTTTTATTCACCTCGATTTGATTTTCGGGAATCTTCTTCTCTAACTGTAACACATTGTAACAATCCAGGTGAGAGTTCTTGATGTGTCGCAAACAGTTGGTCAGCCCAAATGTTTTCGGACTGAATTTGAAATTGTGACCCAGGCTAAAACTCAGAAGCCCGTTCCCGGAACGCAGTCCATTTCGCACTATTTTGGACACATTTTCTTTGTCCTCTTTAACAACTGATGAATCCATTTGTTGAAAACATCACAACGTAACAAATGTAAATAGAAAATAATATTGAAACTCGAATTTACTGATCGCTCGAATATTGATATCACTAGTCGGGATTGCAAAAGCTTTGATAAAACGTACACTCAGTAGCAAAACCCGCATTAATCCACCGATGGTGAGACTGAACCCTTCTTACACTTCACCAGAATTCAAATGTGGGCAATATTGTACTGGATACATATTTTCATCAGAAATTCCAAGAAAATTCAGAGATATTCAATATGCCATACATTCAGTTTATAAAATGAACTATTTGTCAATCCTGTGCGTATTGTTCAGCGATGTGATTAAAATATTACCATTAATAGTCTTTAATGACCTGTTTATGTTAGTTATATAAAAAGGAAAATTACATAAATATTAGAAATTTCATAAAATCAGTCCATAAAATGATTCAATAAGCTTAATAAGTACATATTCGTTGAAAATTGGTTATAGTAAATGCAGACTAATTTTCGAATATACTCGTTGCAGTTCAAAACTAGACCACTCGAGCCAATCGATGCTGCTCTAATTCTATACAGTAGCATAGTGTGGCTAGTCCGCTGTATGTGCTATACAACGCTCCAGATGCGACACAATAGAATGCAAGCGGCATCGATTGGTGTGATTGGTCTTGTTCGGTTTTGCACTGCAACGAGTATATTGTCATCTCACAATAATGTGCTCTCAGGTATTGTTTTGGTCATATCTCCATGAAGGATTATCCTATCATAATGAAATTTTGACCAGTTATTTGGAGCTGGTTAGTTATATCATAGCTTTAATTTGGCATCAACAAAACTAAAATCGGTACACAAATAGCTCAGTATGTAATCGGAGACTAAACTGTTTGATTACTATTATAATAGGCCTACAGGTACTGTTTCGTTCATATCTTCGTAACGAAATGTCCGAATGAAAAAAAAATCAATAGCGTTCTATGGGAATGTTGTAGCTTCCATTTGCCGTCAACAGAACTGAAATCGGTTCACAGATGGCTGGGAAACTGATGTGACATTATTTGTAACGCACACACACACATACACACACACATACATACACACAGACATGTGCTCAGTTCGTCGAGCTGAGTCGAATGGTATATGACACTCGGCCCTATGGGCCTCGGATAAAAAGTCGAGTTTTCAAGCGATCTTAATACCCTTCTATTGATGTAAGAAGGGTAAAAAAAGCCGAGCAAAATTTTGCTTACAAAATACGCGTTGTTCAACCTTCTGTAACTTTGTCAATTATCAATATATTTGGCTGAAATTTTGACAACACTATAAATAATGTATACACCTTATGTGACCAAAATTTTATGTTGATGAAGTTTATAAATTTGAAGTTATCATAACATATGAAAAAAGTCAATTTTGACATACCAATTTCAAAAATCCGTATTTCTGTGAAAAATTTAGGTAGGATATTAAAAATTTCTCCATGGCTTAAAATAATACATAATAATTTATGTGGACAAAATTTGAACTGTTTCCATAAAGTAGTTTGGACTACAGCTGGCGTCAAAGTTGATGCTCCAACATGAGTATTTCTTGTTTTCACCCGATATTTACCATGCTGAACTATCGGTGCAGAAACTTTATTTTAATTTTTACATTTATTTTTCATAAAAGTTAGGACAGTTTTCTAAAAGTCACCCATACATTACTTTTTTGTAAGTCTTTTCCTTTTTAAGTTACGTTGATTTAAAAAAAATCGATCAAAAAACTTAAGCCCTTTTCAAATGGTAGTCTAGACATTTTTTGAAAACAACAGAGTATGCAAAGTTACTTGAAACGACATACTCTACCTAACCACGAATCATTGGATTCTGAGAGGGTGCTGCCAACCACTGGATGAGTTGGCGTGAAATTCATCATATTGGTTTCGAGAAGCCCCGATCGAATTGGCGGTTATGAGTAAACGCAACATCCGATCCAATGGGAGACGGGCATTTGAATACTCACCGGTTATACATATTTACCTAGAAGTTTTGTGTGTGCAGTTTTGCACTCTACCTTTGACTTAATTACGGGCAAAGGTATGGGATTTCTCCTTGTGCTCGATACCTACTGTTGAAACAGGTTTTCGAATGAATTAGGCATGCTCGTGTACTGAAAAGTGCAGTGAATCGATTCTAAGTTATTCAAAACTCTAATCTCATGCTGTCGAGCATACATTTATCATTTTCCCTATCCTCCAAAGGAAACATATGTCATCTGGCTTAGGGCGACTTATCGCTCGGTTATCACCCACGAGCCCTTCCATATCTGTCCTCACCGTTTACAGCGCAATATATGCTTAAAATTGAAACCTCGATTGAGCCAGACCAAAACATGCCGTTTTGAAAATCGCTTATCAGTTTCCATTAAATGCACGTTAACCACCAACCACCAACACAACAAAGTTCCTCCTCCGGCAGGATGATAAGGCGGCTCCGGGCCTCGCTGGAAGTGGTGCGTTATTGAACAATTTATTACCCACTGACAGTAAGCCATCTCGATCCTGTATATGGCGTAGAGGCCAGTGTGGGTAGAGGGTATATCTCTCTGAACGGTTCGCTCGTGTCTGATAATAATGCTCGGCCATAGAAGAAAACAAGTCTGCAAGTCACTCGGAAGATAAGATAAGCGGCACCTCCATTTCACCGTCGTTTTAAAGTATCGCTTGGGCTTCGGTTTGTCTCCGCTTATCAACTGCGCTCGTTGAGGTTGAACCTCAATTTAGCGCTGGGATCGAGCTGCGATTGATTTCAGGATGACGCACGCACGGAACGGGACTTCATTTGAATATGTTTACTTTTTTGTTCTACCTAATAAGTAGGAGCCGGGTAGTCGGTGTAGAGTTACACCTGTCAGTGTCATCTCTCGCTCGCCTGCTAAGATGGTGGCGACGATGACGAACGACGAGTTTGTTTTGTTCAAATGAGCTTGATGAGACTTCTTGTTTGTGCTTGTCGGTGACAGGCAGGGATGAGGTAGCGTTAGAGCGGAACGAAATTTGCTATTTTTTACGATAATGGCGTGATTGGTGGCCATAAAGGTGGAAGATAATTATACAGCGCACTGCTGATGCTGCTGCTGGTTGCAATCGTCGTGGATATTGCCGCAAAAGTATTGTCAATTATGATGATGATGACGAGGACGATCGTGATGATCGCTTATATGACCGATAGAAGATTGATTGGTTATGTACTGTCTAGAAGTGCCTATTGAATTGAAATGCTGTATCATAAGGCGATAAATTATGACGAACCGTGGTGAGCTTTGAGAAGTGCTTGTAAATTGGATATTTCAGGTATGATAGGTGATTGAAGTTGGTGTTATTGGAAAATGGCTCGATGAAGCAGATTTCAGATTTTTTAAAGGGAGTACCTCTGGAGGATTACAATATTTAAATACCTTTGTTTGTCGAAAAAACAAATATTCTTTTTTAATTATTGTATGTTGGAGGGAAAGTTACGAGTTACACGATAGGCGTATCATTTATATTCTGAGTATATATTTTGAAACAATATTTAATCGAAACAATTTAAATAGGAAGATTTTCAGTTTTCATCACCTGCTGTATTGATCAAACTATTTTTTGTATATGGTTCAGAACCTAAGTCTTCAGGGAAATCACATCATTCTCGCATTCGTGAACATTCGTGAAGAAAAATTTGACGGTGAAATCTGATTTGACGGAAAGTTCCAAGTTGAAAAATTATTTAATTCACCATGTATTATATAGTGTTTCGGATAACTTGGGATTAAATACGCACTGAGGTGTGGCCCAGTGTGAATTGTAACATAGACTAAAGACTGGACTCGGAAAAAATGAGCCACACAAAAATGATCACCAAAAATTCATTTTAAATCGGATACATCTCAAATTTTCAACGATTAAATAACTGTATATTAGCTATGTTTTTTCATAATTTATTTATTGAATTTCCTCCCCTAAGCTGAATGCTCGTACATTTCTCTTAACACTGCTCATGAGATCTTGGGCGAGGCTTTGTCCATCTTCCTTACACAATTTCTCCCAGTTTTTCTTCAAAGCTTCATCGGTTTTGAATGTTTTTCCGCTTTTCTTCATTATCGCCCAAAACTTTTCGATCAGACGAAGTTCTGGTGTATTTGGCGGGTTCGCCTCCTTGGGGACCACATTAACGCCCTTCGCTTCGTACCAATCCATTGCAGGCTTGGCGTAATGGCACGAAGCGAGATCCGGCCAGAACAGCGTGGGACCAGGGTGAGAGCGGAGGAAGGGCAGCAAGCGCTTCTGCAAGCATTCCTCTCGATAAGTCTGCCCGTTTATGGTGCCGGTTGTAACGAACGGCTTGCTGAACCGTCCGCACTCGCAGATCGCCAGCCACAACAGGTACTTCTTCACGAATTTGTCCATCTTTCTCTTCCGGAACTTTTCCGGAACCTCCATGCGGGACGTACCGACAAAAAACTCGAGGTCGGGGTTTTGTTTGGTGACCGCCTTGATATGTGTCTGGCTTGACAGCCTGGCTTGACCAGCCACTCACAGTACAGCTTCCGCGCACGCAATTTGGCCACCGTGTTTTGCTTGTCAGGCTGGTTTGGCACCTTCCTGACCTTAAAAACACATAGTCCAGCTCGCTTCATGGTCTGCTGGACGAACCATTTGGACAAATTGACCTTTTTGGCCACGTCTCGGGTGGAAAGGTTCGGGTTATTCTAAAAGTACTGCCTTATCTTCCGCGTCTTCTCTGGGTATTCCGTTTTCGGTTTTCGGCCTCTTCCAGCGCGCCGATCGATGGTCTTCGTCTCCTGGAACTTCTTCACTACCCGGGACACGGTGGAATGGTGGATTCCAAGCCTTTTGCCGCACAATATTCTCATCCATCGTTTTGGCAATCTCATTCCACTTGGCTCTCAATTCATTGATGCTTTTGACGACACTGCCATTCGCTTCATTTTCCCCTTCATAATAGCCCAAAATCTCTCAATCGGTCTGAGCTGAGCTTTGAAATCGGCCTTTATATAGGTTTCATCATCCACGAGCCATTGAATTTTGTCAACACCTGATCAAACAGTTTTCTGGCACGGAATCTGGCCATATTGTTCTGTTTTTGCTCCCTATTTGGTTGTCTACAGGCACGGTATGACTTGAAGCCTTCCCGGAGATGATGACTTTGTTCCGCAGTTGACGGTTGACAGTACCCGCCCGACGCTTGCTTTGAGGCTAGCGATCCGTCGTCAAAGTTTCTCTTTACTTTTTGTAAAATACGCCACACGGTATTTCGGGGGAAACCCAACACTTTAGCAAGTTTTGGCCCTGACCACGAAGGGTTTTCCAAATGATATTCTTCTTCTTTCTTCTTCCAGATTGTACTTCTCTGAAACACGTTCGAACTGCACCGCGAAAAAAAACTTCTGATGTTGTTTTTGTTATAGGGAACAAGTAAGATGTCATAGTTTACAAATCCGACCACTAGGGTCGCTGTAAGAATCAAAAATATCTGTTCCAATACTAAATGGGCCACATCTTATGGCTGGCCCACAATTGATACGTTGCGGATGCGTTTGCTTGAATTTGACAGTTTTCCAATAGGTTTTCTGTCAAATTTACGTCAACGGAACGCAAACGTATCTATTGTGGGTGACCCTTTAGTGACAAAAGTTACACATAGGCTTTTAATTCGCGAATTAATTTTCATTTTGTATTTGTTCTTGATTCATCGGACTTTGTGGTCTACATGAAATACTTAAATCTAATAAAAGTCAACGTTAAAAACGGTTCAGCAAGCGGTGACGAAACCTTGAGGCGGACATGTTGAAATAAAACTCGTCGGATACGTTGAACCGACGGATCATGGCGACAATGGAACTATTTGCAGCATGATTAGTTGCTTGTAATTCTTCATGAAGTAACGCACTCGGTCGAAGGGTTCGGGCAGGAGCATAAAGACTGATTCTCGACAGCAACTCAGGAACATCATATTCAGATAAGAGAAGCTTGGCAAAGAATACAGATTGCACGACATTCCTTCGTTTAGCCAGAGTATCCAGACCTAGCAGGCGACAGCGATCGGCATAAGCAGGCAAGTTTAACGGGTCACTCCATGCAGCCTGGTAGGGGTTCCATACAGCAGATGCAAACTCAAGAATAGGCTTTATCAATGGTACTTGAGAAGTGGCGAGTAAAGGTTAGCTTTTCATCCAATGACACTCCGAGGACTTTAACATGATCAACCCGTTGAAGTGGAGATCCAGCAATAGTATAATCAAACTGGATAGCATTATTCGTTCGACCAAAACTTATTACGCAACATTTTCAGATGCTCAGAACCATCATATTTCGCACGCACCAATTACTGAATATTTCAAGAAGTTTCTGTAGTTCATAGCAGTCTGCTAGGCTTCGAACAACTAGATAAATTTTAAGTTCATCTGCAAACAACAACAAACAACCTCTATTAAGCAATATAAGGGAAACATCGTTTATGAAAAGCGAGAACAGCAATGGTCCTAGCGTGCTTCCTTGGGGAACTCCGGAATGGTTCGAAAAATAGTCCGATGAATTGTTTCCAATACTAACAGATACTTGACGTTGCACAAGGTAAGATCGAAGCCATGTGCAGAAAGCGATGGAACAAACAATTTTCGCCAATGTTGCAAGCAGTAAGTCATGGTTAACTTTATCGAAGGAAGATTTGAGATCGGTATAAACAGCATCGACTTGGAGTTTTTTACATACGTTCTCCATGCAAAACGACGTAAAACTGACAAGATTCGTTTCAACAGAGCGGCCGGGATAAAAGCCGTGTTGATAGGGGCTGATGTAATTCTTGCAGGCAGCAAACAATTTGTCGTTGATCAGCGACCCAAATACTTTTGATTCCACACCGAGTGAAGTAATGCCACCGTAATTTCTTATATTACTTTTGTCGCCTTTCTTGAAAACTGGAAACATAGTAGAGCACTTCTACTGCATTGGAAATTTTGATTGCTGGAGTAAATAGCAGAGAAAGTGGAGTAGCTAAAATGTCGGAGCACTTTTTCAACATAGCAGAAGGAATCACGCTAGGTCCAGGATTAAAGGACGATTTGGTCTTGCGTATCGTCGAAAGAACCACCTCAGCGTCGACATCCATGTTAATCACATCGCTGGGTACTTCCCGCACAGCACTTTCAATATCAGCTTGAGATGGTGAATCGCTCGAAAATACACTCGAAAAGTGTCTTGCAAAAGGGCTGAGTTTCTATCAATTTTCAATTAAATTTGAAAGATGGAAAATAATCGATTAACGACTGTTCCAGAAAGTATAAGCACACCTTATCTTACGGTCACTTTGAATATAGTGAAATATTTCAACATGTTTTGGCTACGTCCTTTTATTTGCACATTTCTGAATGACAGCATCAAAAAAGTGCTCAGTTTTGTGTTACCTATCAAAATGCGCGGTCTTACTCCGGAACAACGAAAAAGTATCGTACTCAAATGGTGCACTGTGAGCAGACTCTCCTTGAGAAAATTGCCCAAGGAAGAGGGTGTAAGCGTCGGAGCAGTATGATCTGCGATTCGAAAATATAGAGAACAGTGTATGTTTGAAGATGCACCGAAGAGTGGTCGGAAATCCTGTCGGTCCTGTTAGTCTGGATATCGATAAAAAGATCAGGGATGCCTACAAGCGAAAACCTGCGACTTCCGTTCGGGATGTTGCGAAAAAAACTAGAGACCTAACGTCATGCGTGCCAAAGAAAGACTTGGGCTAAAAACATACCGGAAGCAGAAAAAACCCAAAAAGAACCCAAAACAGGTCGCGTCCGTGAAACCACGGGCCTGCAAACTCGACGATTCGTTATTGTGTAGAAATTCTGGATGTATAATAATGGACGATGAAACGTATGTGAAACTAGATTACAAAACGCTTCTCGGACCACAATTTTATACTGTAAGCGAAGACAAAGACATACCCGAAACGGAAAAGGCAATTGTTACCGAAAAATTCGGTAAGATGGTTATGGTTTGGCAGGCAATATGCGAGTGTGATAAAACATCTAGCCCGTACATCACAACGGAGACGATGAACACTCAGAAATACGTTAAGGAATGCCTCCAGAATCGATTATCATGGCAGCTCGAAGGTCAAGTAGTGTTTTGGCCTGATTTGGCGTCATTTCATTACGCAAAGGACACTTTAAAGGGTGTCCACGATGAAATTGCCACACTATGAAATTGCTCTAACTTTTTAACTGTTGGATAGAATTTAATGAAAATTTAGGTGGATTTAGTTCATAGTTCATTATTGACATCCTGCAAGTTTTAAATTCCTGTGATCAAAACTCGCGGAAATGGAGTCGAAAGAACAGCTCGTGCGTGATAAAATCTTGCGCATTCATCACGAGAACAAGGATCTCTCGCATCGTTCCATCGCTAAAACGTTGGGAATCGCGAATTTCACGGTGTCGCGAGTGATTAAGCGGTTCGAGGAACGATTGACCACCGATCGGAAGCCCAGAAGTGAAGGAAAAAGTATTCCGTACAACACCAAAAATCACAACCGCGTAGTTGGGGCCTTCAACCGAAATCCGAACGCCTCTGTTCGGGATGTGGCTAAGAAGCTGCACGTAAGCCGAAGTTTTGTCCAGAAGGCCAAAACTAAGGCTGGACTTCGAACGTTCAAGGTACAAAAGGCCCCTAATCGCGACGAGAAGCAGAACAAGTCCGCCAAAACTCGTGCCAGGAAGTTGTACCTCAACATGCTGACGAAAGTTGAATGCTGCATCATGGACGACGAAACATATGTGAAGGCTAACTTCAAACAGATCCCCGGCAACCTGTTTTTCACGGCCAAGGATAAGTTCAGCGTTCCGGAGCATTTCCGCACTCACAAGATGTCCAAATTTGCGAAGAAATTCCTGGTTTGGCAAGCCATCTGCACGTGCGGGAAGCGGAGTGCACCTTTCGTGACCCAGGCCACGATGAACGGACAGGTGTACATAAGGGAACGTCCATTAATTACGTCACGCAAAAATTGACTTTTTACAACCCCCCCTCCCCCCCTTGTCACTTTTTTTGTATGGACCTTCAAATTTTTTTGTATGGATCGTCACGTTTTCTCAAACCCCCCCTCCCCCCTTACTGCGTTACATAATAAATGGACCTTCCCTAAAAGAGTGCCTCCAGAAGTGGCTGCTTCCTCTCCTGAAGGCCCACAACGTCCCAACAATCTTCTGGCCGGATTTGGCCTCATGCCACTACTCCAAGGACGTGCTGAAGTGGTATGCGGACAATAAGGTCAATTTCGTGCCGAAAATATTCAACCCTCCCAACACTCCGGAGCTTCGCCCCATCGAGAAATACTGGGCGATTATGAAGCAGCACCTTCTTAAACGACCAAAGGTAGTGAAGACAGTCGAGGAACTGAAGAAAGTATGGGTTTACATGCAAAAAACGGTTGATTCACAGGTTGTGCAGGCATTTCCGTATGGACTGTAAATAAAATACGAGTAAAATGGTAAAATGAAGTTTAATAGTTATTTCTCAATCCCTGAAAATTTGATGGCAATCGGATGAAAACTCGAATTTTGCGAATCAATTTTGTGTGTGGCAATTTCATCGTGGACACCCTTTAGAATGGTACAAAAGTCAAAATGTATGTTTCGTGCCGAAAGACCTGAATCTGCCGAACTACCCGGAGGCACGGCCAATCGAGACTTTTGGGGCTTTAACCAAAGAAAATCTTCGAAAATTCATAAAACCAGCGGACGACATCCAAAAATTTAAAAAAGATTAGCCAAAAGTGGTCAAAATGGTGGGAAGTACCACTGTGCAGAAGCTATTGGGTCATGTTCGAGGAAAAGTTAGGAGTCTTGGCTATGATTGAATATTTCTATTGAACGAGAGTAAAATCTATAAATATAAAAATGGATTTCTGTCTGTCTGTCTGTCTGTCTGAACCTAATAGGCTCGAAAACTACTGAACCGATCAGCGTGAAATTTTGTATGGAAAAGGTTTTGGGACCGGGGAAGGTTCTTATGATGGTTTGAGACCCCTCCCTTCTCTGAAAAGGGGGGCTCCCATACAAATGAAGCACAAATTTATGCATAACTCGAGAACTGATCAAGCAAAGGAACCCAAATTAAGCATGCGGAAGTTTTTGGAGGCAATAAATGTTTATATGGCAGTCAGAGACCCCTCCCCTCTCTAAAAAGGGAGGCTCCCATACAAATGAAACAGAATTTTCTGCATATCTCAAGAACTAATCAAGCAAATGGAACTAAATTTTGCATGTGGGGTTTTCTGGAGCCATTTTTTTTTCTATGGTGGTTTGAGACCCCTCCCCTCTCCTAGAAGGGGTGCTGTCATACAAATGAAACTAAAATTTCTCCATAACTCTAGATCTAATAAAGCAAATGGAACCAAATTTGGCATGCGGGGATTTTAAAGGCAATGATTGTTTCTAGGATAGTATGAGACCCCTCCTCTCTCTCTTGTCATATAAATCAAACAAAAGTTTCTATATATCTCGAGAACTAATCAAATGGAACCAAATTTGGCATGTAGAGATTTTTGATGCATAACTCGAGAACTAATCAAGCATATGGAACCAAATTTGACATCTGAAGGTTGAATCCTAGAGGGTTTGAGCTGTTTAGTGGAATACCTGTAACTAGAAATTAGAAGAAGAATTAGTATCTTCCATTTAATTCCAACTACCTTTGCTTATCTTCGACATATACGCGTATTTCGTCTACAATGTGCAGACTTCTTCAGTGTCTCGTACTAATAACTCGAGTTATTAGTACGAGACACTGAAGAAGTCTGCACATTGTAGACGAAATACGCGTATCTGTCGAAGATAAGCAAAGGTAGTTGGAATTAAATGGAAGATACTAATTCTTCTTCTAATTTCTAGTTATCTGAAGGTTTTTGGAGGAGCGAAATGTATCTATAGAGGTTTGAGACTCCTCTGCCATCTGGAATGGGCCAAAGGGGGGGTCTTCCATACAAATAAAACACAAATTTCTGAATAACTCGAGAACTTATCAAGTTAATGGAACCAAACTTGGCGTGTGGAATTTTTCGAAGGCAAGAAATGTTGCTATTGTGGTTTGAGACTCCTCCGCTCACTGAAAGAGGGGTCTCTAATATATATGAAACACGAATTTTTGCATAACTCAAGAACAAATCAAGCAAATGGAGGTTTTTGAAGGAAACAAATGTTTCTAAGGTGGTTTGAGACCCCTCCGCCTTCTGAAAGGAGAGACTTCCATAAAAATTGAAACATAATTTTTAGCATAACTCGAGAGCCAATGAAGCAAATGAAACCAAATTTGGCATGTTGACGTTTTTGGAGGCAAGAAATATTTCTATGGAAGTTCAATACCCCTCCCCATTTTGAAGGGGGGGGGGGCTCGCATACAAATAAAAAGCAAATTTCTGCATAACTGGAGAACTAATCAAGTAAATCAAACCACTTTTAGCATATGGAGGTTTTTGGAGGATAGACTTCTATATGCATAAAAATGAATTTCTGTTTGTCTGTTTGTTTGTCAGACCCTTATAGACTCGGAAAGTTCTGAACCGACTAACGTGAAAATTTATATGAAGTAGTTTTTGGGGCTGTAGAAGGTTCTTATGATTGTTTAAGACCCCTACTCTCTCAGGAAGGGAGGCTCTCATGCAAATAAGACACAAATTACTTCATAACTCGAGAACTAAACAAGCAAATCGAATCAAATTTGGCATGTGGGGTTTTGAAGGTAAAACCATAAAGATGCCAGTTATATTAAATTTCCTTCATTTAGCTGCAAGCGTAGCAGCGCACGCACCGGACGCAGCTATTATATGTATAACAATGAATTTCTGTCTGTCTGAACCTTATAGAATCGAAAACTACTGAACCGATCGGCGTGAAATTTTGCGTGGAGCGGTTTTTGGGGTCGTAGAAGGTTCTTATGATAGTCTGGAACCCCTCCCACATCTGGAAGGGGAGGGTGGCTCCATACAAATGAAACACACATTTCTGCATAACTCGAGAACTAATCAAGCAAAGGAAACCAAATTTAGCATGTGGGAGTTTTTGGAAACAAGATATGTTTCTATGGTTTCTTGAGACCCCGCCACCCTCTGGAAAGGGGGGCTCCCATACAAATGAAACACAAATTTCAACCAAACATGAGAACTATCCCTACTGCCATGGAAATTTGTATGCAGGAGTTTATGGTTTGGAAAAGTATCCTATGATAGTTCGAGACCCCTCTCGCCTCTAGAAAAGGGGGCTCCATGCTAATGAAAAACAAATTTCTGCATAACTCGAGAACTAATCATGCAAATGGAACCAAATTTGGTATAGGCGAGTTTTTGAAGGCAAGAAATGTTTTTATTGTAGTTTGAAGCCCCTCCTCTCTCTGAAAAGCGGGGATCCTCATACAAATGAAACACAAATTTCAAACAAATTTTTTCTAAGGTGGTTTGAGACCTCATCTCTCTGGTGGGAAGGGGGGGGGGGGGGGCTCTCAAACAAACGGAACAGAAATTGGAACCAAACATGAGAATTATCCATGCAACTTAAACTCAAAATGTGTATTTCTAGGGTAAGAAGCATGTACTGATAGAAGTTTGACCCCTGCTTAGGCAAAAATGGGGGATGCTTGAGTTACTCTCAGTGCTACATTATGCACAAGAAGTTGATCAAAGGTTATGCAAGGGAAAATTACATTCAAACTGACAGGATACGGCTTCGTTTGATGATACATTTTTTTGTCAATGAAATGCTTCTACGCAGAAAGAAAGACCTATAGAAACTACCGATCCAAAAGTTTAATTAAAAACATAAATCTTTGTTTTTTTTTTCAGAAATTACATTAGTAAACGAAAATATTTTAACCAGATGCATTCACAAAAACAACATAAATGAGCAGGTTCTATTAAATTTTCATTCATTTTGTTGCATGCGTAGCAAGGCTCGCACCGGGTTCAGCTAGTATCATATAAAACACAAAAACCAATATGATTTGCAAATTAAAATTATTAAAACTAAAAAAAAACATGACTTTTTTAACTAGAAATTAGAAGAAAAATTAGTATTTTCCATTTAATTCCAACTACCTTTGCTTATCTCGACGCGTATTTCGTCTACAATGAGCAGACTTCTTCAGTGTCTCGTACTAATAACTCGACTTTAAGTCATCATCATAACCACCATCTACTTAAAGTCGAGTTATGAGTACGAGACACTGAAGAAGTCTGCATATTGTAGACGAAATACGCGTATCTGTCAAGATAAGCAAAGGTAGTTGGAATTAAATGGAAAATACTAATTTTTCTTGTAATTTCTAGTTACAGGTATTCCACTAAATAGCTAAAACCCTCTAGGATTCATGACTTTTTTGTTGTTTTGAAAGTGTGCTTATACTTTCTGGAACAGTCTATAAGTCTGCTACTCCTCATCTAGAATACTGATCAAGTGTGGAATCAGTAACACCCTTGTGATTGAAAACTTCGAAGAAATACTCGAATTGTGTACCCAGTCTAGATTCTTGCGAATCTATATTAACTATATGTCATCCATTATTAGTTTTCCATGCTATAGTTCTCCTAGTGTACGCTTCCCTTATCACAGTTCCTCCATTGATTATGATCTCTCCATGAAACAAGCTATTCAATGAGTTCCAGATCAGCATCGGCCTATTTTAATTTCCCATATTTTTATTGAAAAGTACCAATTAACATTGCAATAGTAGATTTTTCACTGATGGGTCGCGCATTGATGGATCCACTGGTTTCGGTGTTCACAATGAATACTCATCTGCCTTCCGGAAACTTCAGGAACCTTGTTCCGTATATGTTGCTGAGCTGGCAGCAATCAATTTCGCATTGGGGATAATTTCCGGCATGCCCATAGACCATTATTTCATCTTCTCAGATAGTATCAGTTCTATTGAGGCCCTGCAGTCGATGAAAACAGTGAGGCACTCATCTTACTTCCTTGCAGAAATAAAGGAGCAGATGTGTGCGTTGGTCGAAAGATCATTTAAGATTACCTTCGTATGGGTCCCCTCACATTGCTCAATTCCAGGCAATGAGATGGCGGACTCTCTAGCAAAGGTAGGCGCACATGATGAATTTTTCCCATTAGTACGTCAGAGTTCTCTTCAAAGTTGGCAAAACGATTGGACAAGTAATTCTCTTGGGCGGTGATTACATTCCATAATTCCAAATGTTTCGTCGAGATCGTGGTTCAAAGGTCTGGATGTAAGTCGCGGTTTCATTCGTGTGATGTCAAGACTTATGTCCAACCACTACTCGCTGGACGCACATCTCTACAGAATTAACCTCGTCGATAGCAATTTATGTAGGTGCGGAACCGGTTATGATGACATCGCTCACGCAGTTTGGCATTGCCCGGATAATGATGCCTCCAGGACACGACTATTGGATACCCTAGTGGCCCGAGGTAGATAACCCTTCCGAGAGGTAAGAGATGTGTTGGGAATGCGTGATCTTCCCTACATGCAAGCGATTTATGAATTCCTTTGTTTGTCTGATCTAAGAGTGTATCGTCATCACCCCCCTTCTTTCCACTCTAGTCAGCCTGCCCAGCAAGCCGTGGTCACCCATCCGCGGCTTAGTTCCTGAGAGAGACTACAGGGATCGAGGATTTGGTAGATGTCGCAACCAAAAGCAGCAAATAATGGCTTAAATAAGTTACATACCTAGCCCTTTCCAAACGATAATGTGACCCATTAACCTCGAGCTAGGCACGAGTAATTGGCATCCCACTTTTACTAATATCGAAAAGTAAAATTTTATGTACAACAATATTGAATATCGGCTCCGTACAGTGTTACACACGCCTGAGCCTAACAAATGAACGAACTGACTAAAAAAAAAGTCTGCTACTCGAGCTGACTTATTTTTTAAAGACACCTTACCGGAAGGTTTTTGATCATTAACAATGGGATTTTAATCGATTAATCGATTATTTTCCAGATGTCAAGTTAAAGTTTAATTAAAATCAATTCGCGAATTGGTACACAGCCATAATATCGATAGTAATGCACTGCATAGCGCAGCTAATGAGCTAAACTCCAGCGAGTCTACATCCATGCTCTTGCTTTCTGCATGTTAGAACAAGGGCATGTTAATTGAAAAGTTACTATTCGACTGACGAACACGCACATTCAAACATTGGTCAGTCTTTTTGTCTGGTATCAGCATCACAGAGAAACACACTATTATACCACTGCCGATTGTTGTTTATTATGATAATATTTGTTGCAATCACCTCGTTCATCACTCGTAAACACGCTGCATCATCATCATCATAACCATCATCGTGCAAATCGACAACAACAACAACCCCCTTTTCTGCTATAGAGCAACACGCAACGCGCAGCAACCTTGACATTGGCTTCCCGAGCAGCAATTTCACGGATGTTCGCTGCACCTCCTCGCTCACCCCCGCTAAGCCCAACAACTGCTTCAACGAGCATCATCAACCACCGACTGCTGCGATCCGCGAAAGCCGAAAAATTTCACATTGTTGTTATGTAAATCCTCCAAATGGTCGGCCGGCTGGTTCTATGCGCCTCCTTAGATTGCTCGGCATGGTAACCTCGCTTTCAATTACTAGACCGCAGTCAGCAGTTGTTCGGCTAGCGTCTGTCTATCTCTGTTGTATAGAAATTCCGTTCTACGCTTTTCGAACAAACGGGTTGCATTTTTATTAATCGCATGCATTTGAATTTTAAAATGGACTGCTGAGACGCCTACCTATTCGCTTAAACTTGGCACGTGCTTGTATGTGGAATAATGAAAAAAAAAAACTCCGCGCGTGATTGCTGCGACGACGATGACACCACCTGGTGGTGAGAATTTCGGAAAGCACTGTTGCATGCAAGTTCGAGTGGGCAGACATCGCGATGACCGGTTACAGTTCTGATCCGAACAAACGCTAAACGAGGCTCATTTGAAGGCTTTCGAAGAAGTCAATTTTAACAATGTCCATGTTTTTTTCATGTTCCTTTTATCCAAAACAGAATACAATGACACAATGGAATGTAATATTCACGGGTAAAAGCACTTGCATGCGAAAGGAAATAAAGAAACTCAGTCCCGATAATAGAAAAGCCGCCGATTTTACGCCGGGATCAATTTAAAAAATGTAGCCAAGCACAGAAACACAATCACAATTAGACACAAATAGCTTTCACTTAATATCCTAAAGTACACATCATGGTAGTAATAATAGTAGATAATAATATGAATGCAGTAAAATCGTATGTTTTTATAGATGACCATTACGACTAGAGTCATCTCAGATTTCAGAAATGAGTAAAACTTGGTTTTAGGGTGGGCCGTGCTTTTTAGAAAAGTTCCCCCCACGAACGATTTGCTGTCGCCTTTGTCTAGTTCTCTCTGGCCTTTTTTTTGTTTGTTTTTGATTTTGTATACTTACTTGATTCGTTACTCTTTCTATTCTTCGTTATAGGTTATAGATTAAGCGATTTTTGTTTGTAAATAACCAGCGTAATATATCGGGGTAATTTATGCGTTATGTTTTTTTTTGTTGTATATCATTTGAACGTTCGTTTGAGACCTAGACAAATCTATAATTTGTGTTGCTTTCGTTTCCAAGTTTCGCGCTCAACACACAATCAATCACCTTCCTACTTGGCCGCTTCCGGCGGGCAGTCCGGTTGATTCGAAGGATGTGCCGCGCGGAACGCCGGATGGCCTTCCAGTTCCCGATCGATGCGCAGGATGATCGGATACGGACGAAGGTCGACGTGGAAACGACGGGCATTGAACACCTGTGGTACGAGGCAGCAATCGGCCAGGGTGATTTCATCGCCGACGCAGAACTTGCCGGCCGACGTCGACAGCAGCTTCTCGATGGCCCGGAAGCCACGGGTGATCCAATGCTGAGCCCACTCCTTCTTCTTCTCCTCGCCGACGTGGATCAGCACGATTAGGTTCTGCAGCGGCTGGATGCCGGAGGCGATGACCTAGGATAAACCGGATTAGATATGCATTTTTCAAGGAAGAAATCGACACACGAACCTCGCAAATCTCACGAACTTTGGCACGTTTCAGGACGTCTTGCGGCAGCAGAGGACGTTGCGGGCGCGTCTCCTCCAGGTAGTGCATGATTGCTAGCGATTCTACCAAGGTATGTCCATCTGGAAAAAAAGATCATGTAAACAAAACAGAGGTTAGTTATTAGTTAGTGTTCAGCGCCGATTCATCAACAATCATCGCTATCATCGCGCTTATCTGTCACACGCAGGAAGATGGTCCAAAATAGCGTGTGGGTCGAATAGGAAATAACGATTGTTTTATGGCGCTAATGGACGGCGGCACGGCTTCAATCGATGGGCAGTCTATCGGTTATCTTAATATCGGGGTGCCTGCTTTGATTGGTCAAGTTCCGATCCGATGAGACGTGTGTTGACTTGGGGCCGATGAGCCAACCGATTGGACATAAGTTGTCCGGAACTAGTGTCGAGTGGACGTTTCGATTGGTAGATAGTGAAGGAAGCGCGCATTAGGAGAGTGATAAGATGATGAAGTTGGTGATTTTAGGCCTGTTGGCTTGTGGACAGGTAGGTTTCATAAGTGGTTTTGGGTCCGGATCGTAGGATTTTCTGTTTGGTTTTGGAGCTGAGTAATAACCCATCCGAAGAAATTGGATAGCCTATTCGAAGGTCATGAAATTTTGGAAGGTTCCATCCACAATTCTGTTTTCTTAATCAATTGAACATGAGTCTCCAGTGAGCTCCTGGAAAAATCAGTGAACACTTTTAGGTCTGCTTCGAAGGGAATCTGTAATGAGTTCTTATATAACCTCGAAATCCTCAAAACTATCAAGCGAACTTCACAGAAGTTTCGTGAGGGAAATTGAAATGTCAGATTTTAGTAAATTGAAGAATATTTTGAAGGGAGTTTAAGACAAACATCTAAAGAAGATTTTGAAGAGGAAATATTGCTTGGTTCCAAATTTGTGGAAATGTGTGTTAGGTTCGATTACTGTTCACATGCCCTTCGCTAAATTTCAACTTCTTTTACACTGAACCCAAACATCATCCCAATATCGTCTGAAAAGTACGTCGATTCCGCCCTTAAACGAAAATTATTCTGAAAGCGGATAATTGTATTATGATTAGATTCGTATGAAGATCAATCAAATTTAATATGATGTTTGTTTCAAAACCGTGATGTTCATTAGCGATTTATGAACGGTTTGAACTTAATTCAACGGTAATGAATTGTCTCTCATTTCACTCCCTCTGCCGTTGATCTAGGATTGCAACGGGAGCACAAAAAATGAAAAAAGCCAGTAGATATTTCTCCACAACTCCGTAAGAAGCGATTGGGTTTCCATCCTTTATTCGTGATAGTACCAGTTCTGATAGCGATTGATAGGTTTTTTACCAAATGATGTAAAATGGAATGTATTTTCTCCTCATTTCAAATGATTAGCGTTGTCGGGCTTTTGTAATGCAATTTGGGATGACGATTTTTATAAAACTGCATCCTTTCATTTGAAAATGCGTTTCCAATATCTCTATATGAACCGACGGAGGATTCATTCGATAAAAGGAGGATGTTTGGGTTCAGTGTATTCAATTTTTCACAGCCTGCCGTACACTAACGGAACTATCAACACTCTTTTCATATATTTCGTGCTAGCCTCCTGGGGCCTCATAATGATGAGAAACTATTTCCTTTTACGTCATCATAGTCGTTACTCCGCATGTGGAGAATACAAAAATAACAATTATAGTAACTAAAGAAGGTTTAGCACAGACAAACAGACATAACATTCATAAGTTAATCATCGAAAACTCTAGTTGTCTAGTCAATCAGGCTAAGACCGGAGCCTCTGCTGTAGTCAGAAGTTGTCTCCACTCTGCACTTGGCCAGCTTCGCAGGTAATTTTCTACTTGATCAATCCACCTTGTAGTGCGGAATAATATTATCTGGACTGACGCCCGACATTCTTACGACATGACCAGCCCACCGTGGTCGACCGATTTTAGCGGTGTGCGTGATGAAATGTTCTCCCAGCAACTGATGCAACTCGCACTTCATTCCAGGGATGCCAGATGTTTTTTTAAAATGTCTGTGATAAAAATTTAAAATGTCTGGGAATGCCTATAAAAGTCTGTAATTTTTTTTTACAAAATTAGACTTATTTCAACGAGTGGACGTAATAAGAAAGTGAGTTATGTCATTTTCGCTATATGTGTGATTATGTAAACGTTTCTGCATCTTTTTCTAAGATTGTATGAACTTGGATTGTATGTTTCCTCCTGAACTTCAGACAAAATTCCTCATGAACTTCCTGGCAGTCACTTCTTATTTTCTTTGATGTTCACATTTAAGAACCCAACATTACCCTCCAGAAACATTTTGTAAGTTTTTTCCTTAGTTACTTTCTAAACTTCTGATAAGTCCCATCCATAACTACGAGGAAAATTAACGCAAAACTTTGGGAAAGTACTCTCCAAAATTTCTTGGAAAATCTTCTTAAAGTTGTATGAAGTTTCTTCCTGAACTTTAGGGAAGTTCTTTTCTGAACTTCCGAGATGTTCTCTTCTGAACTACAGAGGAGTATTCTCCTGAACTTCCTGGAAGTTTGTTCCTGAATTTCTGAGAAGTTCTTGGGTGAACTACTAGAAAGCTCCTCCTATACTTCTGGATAGTTTCTTCCTGATTTTATCAATAGTATCTACCTGAACATCTGGGATTTTTTGAACTTCGAGAAGTTCTCATTCTGACATGCTAGAATGTTCGATTTGAAACTTTAGGGACGCTGTCTAGCACTTCTGGGTAGTTACAACTAAACTTTTGGTCTCTTCGGAACTTCTGAGAAGTCCTCTTATGTACTTCTGAGGAGTTCTTTATTGAATTTTTGGAGAAAAAAAACTTTCTTGATCCTACAGGTAGTGCCCTCTCTGGTAAGTGTCTTTCTGAAATTCGGGGGAGTTTTTTCTTGAGCTTATTTTTTCCAAACTTCTGATTGGTCCCATCCTGAACTGCGAGAAAATTTTAATTGAAACTTTGGGAAAGCCATCTCCAAAATTTCTAGGAAAATTCCCTTAAATTTGTTCTTGAAGTTTCTTCCTGGACTTCTGAACTTTTGGGAAGTTTTCTATATAGCTCTGAGGAAGATTGTTCCAAAACTATTGGGAATTCGTGCTCAAATTAGAAAGAATTACCCCCAATGCTACTGGAAAGATTAATTCTGTTCTCTCTAAAGAATTTTGAGAAATCTTTGTTCTGAAATTTTGAAATGTTCTCCTCTGAGCTTTGCAAAATCTGCCTAGCACTTCCTGAGGAATATTTTTTCCTGATATTTTGAGAAATTAAAGGTAGTGCCCTTCCTGGTTAGTTCCCGTCTCTTCCCTCCACTTCGTCCTGAAGCTCCTGAAGATAAGTCCTCTCCTGGTTCTTGGGAAAGTTCTGCCCTGAAATTCTGGTAAGTATGATCTTGAACTTCAGTAATGTTCGGTCCTGAATTTTTGAAGGTTTTTCTTGCTTGAACTGCTTGCTCTCAATACTTCTGAGAAGTTTCTACCTACAAGACTGTTCAGACTCTTGTGCATTTTAAATCCAAATTTCAGTAACACCTTTTATTTAAAATTTAAAAAATATTTCAAATGTCTGTAAAAGTCTGCAACATAAATAAAATGTCTGCTAAATGTCTGCATCGTTGGAAAAGTCTGCAACAAAAATGAGAAGTCTGCAAATTTACAGACATGTCTGTGAATATGGCATCCCTGCTTCATTCGCTTCTTCCACGTTGCGTCTTCTATTTGCACTCAAGAACCTTCCGTTCAAAGACACCAGGGGCGCGTTGGTCCTCCACGAGCAATGTGCAAGTTTCGTGCCGTAAAGGACAACCGATCCAATTAGTCAACTGTGTAGTTTGGCGGTACTTTATTCGATTCTAGCGTCCCTCAGAGTTCAAAATAGGCGCGACTGCCAGCCATAATAAGCCTTTCTGTCTCTCATTTGGTGTCGTTATCGGCGGTCATCAATGAGTCCAGATACTCGAATTCGATCTGAACTTGTGGTGGGAGGCTTCTGCTAGTGAGCCTCTTTCCCTCATGTATTTTGTCTTTTGCGCATTAAACAATAAGTCTGACCTTCATTTCAGTCATCGTCTTAAAGTTGGTAGAAGCCAAAAGGTCGGACGGACCTATTGAAGATTGTATCACTCGTGTCCATCTCCACTTTTCGAACCACACCCTCCAATGTAATGATAAATAGCAAACACGGCAATCCAACAATCGAACACTCATTTAAGGCATTTCAGGTGTCGCAAGGTTACGCTAATACGTTGCATTCCATACAGAAAAAAATATGTCTATACAAAACGTGTGTCGGAAGGGGGAGGGGATTATTAGTTGGGTAAAGTCACCTTGGGTTGTATTGTTTGGTTTTGGTTGGTTGATAATCATTTGTGCATGCCAATCAACAGTTAAATCAAATGTTCGTCAGCTAGTAATACAGCGGCCGGACCCGGTATTTTGCCAAGTATTTGACGTTTGCCCACTACCACCACTACTGTGATCAACAGATGGCGGTAGTGTTTTCGCAACTATGTTTTAAACTGTCTGTTTGTCTTTTGTGCGAGACTAACGGCTAAGTGATTGAAGTACCCAAGCAACACCAAATCGTCATGATTAGTTGCAGCAACTTGATTGTAACTTAATTGAGCCACATTGGAGTTACCTCAACCGATTTTCAGCTAGTTTGCTGCTTGGGTAGAAAATATTATGGTTAGTTCGATCGCCGACTTATAGGTTTATCGTGAAATTGGAGAGTACTGCCAAACAAACTTTAGAATCTGAATATGAGCTCAGGCATAGAAAAATGAGCTTCTTTGACTGAAAAGTGGCATCAAAATTGTTAAATGGTCATCACAGGGTGACCACTCATTTGTCTTTTTAAATTTTATTTATTAAGGGCATTAACTAGGCCATCTTTTTTTTTTCTTTTCAAAATCCCGCTTTTTCGATATTTACGCTACAAATATGTAGGTATTTGCCCGGAACAAAATTAGGAAAGTTTTTTTTGTACTGTGCAAAATTTTACAATATTACATGTATTTAATTTTAAAGCCATTCCATGAAACAAACAATACTCGAACTGTCAGAATTTGGCAATTTTTGTGAGGTTTGTTACTTTTCGTCAATTATTTGAACCGTATTTTGTTTATCGTAATTAGGGTGATCCAAAAACGATTTTTTTTTCCAAAAAACAAGAAACAAAATCGGTGTCAATTAATCTTAGTTAATAATTTTTTTTTGAACCTTTTTTGAAAGATGGCCATCCTAATGGAGGAATAAAAAATTATGTAAGTTACTGTGTTGTTGTTGGAAAACGATACGCTGAATTCTTGTTTATCTTTGTTTTCAGATTATTCTCCACTTAGTTGGTTTGGAAGAGATGGACTGATGTACACTAAGGTTTTTTTTACACGGATTGTTTTCGGCGATAACTCCAGAACGGAACAACTTATCGACCTAATTCGAATCATATTTTACGTTTTTGGCAAAAAGTAAAAGTAATCAAAATTTTTAGTGTAAATACTCAAAACTTAAATGGAATGGAGAAGTAGGTTGTTCATAAAAGGAGAAGGGGTTTGGCCTGAGATTTCCAAAATTGAGTCTTCGTGGTTTATGGATACGCCCTAACGGTAAGGATGCCATTTGGGGCCACTCATAACGTATGATAGTAGTTTCTCGTTGAGATGACCTTAAAAAGTTGATTTGAACCGATTATTTTATTTGAGAAGCATTAGAAAGGATGCGGCTGGAGCCTTTCACAAAATGTAGTGAAGGATATTCATTGGCAAGGTTATTGATAACCGTTCAAGGGGGGATATGGTGCGATTTAAATGAACAAATGAAAAACGAACATTTTCTTGGACCACCCTCTTTCAAAGTTGGTCACCCTAATGCAGACACGAAAGTCACGTAAACACGAAACAGATGCAGGGCTATTAAATGTATTTTCAAAACTCAAAACTTCAAAATGGTGAAAAACAGCATTTGATTTTTTTTCTTAAATGTATACAATCAATCAACTGGACCCTTACACCTAAACGCTGATTTACGCGTCTTAGAATGATTGCAATAAGACATGCAATGCTTTCCAAACTATTCTGGAGCTATGATCATGGAATTCTAAAGGTTCAACGCTGGAATTCTAGAGGTTCAATGTACTTATAATCTGTATGAGTTCATGAAGTTCAAGATACTCTTTGACAGCTTATATTGTCATACAATAATGTCAATAACCTATTTGTTGCGCTCCAAAGTATTCTAGAGTTCAGCTCTTGCAGGTTTTTTTTTGAGTTTAGAAAGTTCAAGATAATCCTCCAACAACATGCACGACATCGCTTCGTTTCAATAAGATATTTAATGTCCTTCAACGTATTCTGAACGGATCTTCAAGATCTACATGATTATTGGAATGTCGAACGATATCCATAAAGTTTTTACGGGAACCTCCTGACAACATGCACATAATTGAATCGATTCAATAAGATATCTAAACATCTCCAAAGTAGTCTAGACTTCAGGACTTCAGGAACACCAGGTTCAATGGAGTCTTGAACCATATCCTGAAAGTTTTTAAAAGTAATTCGAGCGAAGTTTTAGAACACAGGCACACCATCGCTTCATATCAATAAGATACTTAATGCCCTGTAGAGTATTTTGAAGATACGATCATTAAGATCGTCAGGAAATTCTCGCTCAATGAAGTCTTGATCAATATCCTGAGAGCATCCAAAACAAAAAAAAAAAACTTTTCACCCCACCTAGTATATATAGAGTTTAGATGAAGTTTGTGAAACACAACCCTCCAACAATATGCAAATCATCGGATCGTTCCAATAGGATATTAACGCTTTCGAAACTATTTTGAAGATAAGATCTTAAAGATCCTCAAGCTCAGTTGAATCTCTAACGATTCGTAAAGATTAGGTGACTCCGGGAAGTCGACGGGAACCTTCTGACAACATGACACAAATGAATCGATTCAATAAGATATTTAAACTTCACCAATGTATTCTTGAGTTCTGATCTTCAGAAATTACAGACTCAATGAAGTTTTCTATAATATCTTGTGAGCTTGTTAGAGTTCATGAAGTTCAAGAGAAAATTCTGAACACATGCACATCATCGCTTCGTATATTTAACGCCCTCCAAAGCATTCTGGATATAATATCTCCAACAATCAACAGGCTCAATTTAATCTCGAAAGATGTCAAAAAAGGGTTTAAAAGTCCAGGAAGTTCACGGGAACATCCTGGCAACATGCAGGCAATTGAATCGTTTCAATAAGATATTTAAACCTCTCCAAAGTATTGTTGAGTTCAGATCTTCAGGAATGATTTCCATAACACTTTTATGAATTCGGGAAGTTCATGGGAACCTCAACATGCATATAATTGAATTGATTCGATTAGATATTCAAAGCTCTTCAAAGTATTCTCGAGCTCAGATCTTCAGGAACTCAATGATGTCTTGAAAAATATCCTGAAACTTTTGCCCTCCAAGTTATTCTGGAGATAATGTCTTAAACTTTTACGGGCTCATTTGAATCTCTAACGATATCCATATAGTTGTCAGGAGTCCGGGAAGTTCATGAGAACCTCCTGACAATATGCACATAGTTGAATCCATTCAATACGATATTTAAATCTTTTCAAAGTATTCGTGAGTTCAGACCTTCAGGAACTTCGGGCTCAATGAAGTCTTGAACCATATCCTGCCAGTTTTCAAGAGCCCAACAAGTTCAAGGAAAGCTTTTGAACACATGAAAATCATCGCTTCGTTTCAGTAAGATATTTATTTCACTCCAAAGTATTCTGAAGGTTTGATCTTCAGGCTCTACAGGCTCAATTGAATCCCAAACGATTTTCATAAAGTTTTTTATGAGTCCGTGAAGTTCACGGAAATCTCCTGATAATGTTCACATAATTGTATCGATTCAATAAGGTTTTTAAACCTTTCCAAAGTATTCGTGAGTTCAGATCGTCAGGAACATCAGGCTCAATGAAGACTTGAATAATATCCCTGAGAGTACATGAAGTTCTAGAGAAGCTTCTTATCAGATGAACATATTGGATTCAAATTAATACGATATTTTACGCCCTCCAAGGTATTCTGAATATAGGATCTTAAAGATCTACAGGCTTAATTGAATCTCGAACGTTAACCATCAAGTTTTTATGGGTTGAGGAAGTTCACAGGAACCTGCTGACAACATGCACATACTCAAAATAGTCTTGAGTTTAAATCTTCGGAAACAACAGACTCAATGAAGTCTTGATTAATATCCTGAAAGTTTACAAGCGTTCATGAAGTTCAAGAGAAGCTACTGAGCACATATACAACATCGCTTCGTATCAATAAGGTATTTAATGCCCTCCAATCTTTTCTGACGTTTCGATATTAAAGATCGGCAGGCTCAATTTAACGATATCCATGTGTTTCTATGAGTATAAATTTTTTTTCAAGAAAACTTCCATAAAACTTCTGATGAACTTTAGAGCTGCCTTTAAGTTCATAGCACACTAGTGCACATCACCGATTCGTATCAAGTCGTAAAGCCGTTGGTGTCGGCTCATGTTTTGATGAGTGCGATATCTAGAGGTGGAGCTGCTTCCTTCGGAGGCGAACTAGCATGAGACCGTACCAAAAACACACGGACTACCATGAGAAGTTGTAAATGCTATTGTACCAGGAAACCAATTTTTTCACGAGGAGCGAGTAGATAGGTTACCGATAGCAGGAAGCAGATAAATGGTAGATTCCTTAACGGCGGTGATACAGGAGATGAAGCTGGTACTGTAATAGATCTAGAAACCTGTGCGGGAGAGACAGGCTTCAGATTTTCCAGAAACTCCTAGGAAGCCGAGGAGATAATTGGTCGGATGAAAAACCGGCGAAACTGCGGGCATTGATCGAATACCAAGCGACCTACAGTCAGGTATTTTACTACATAGTAAGTGGTGGTTTGCTTATCAATCGAAAGTCAACTAATTGGTGGGACGACAGTTGAGAAATCAGGTTGGGTTGAGTTACGATGGATCGAGTGATGTTCGTCGTTTAACTTTAGGGAAAACTCTTGAATCTGTTCGCAACCCGAGACTTAAGGCGCACATCAGCCATACGGTTGATGCCAACAGATTTGGCCTTAATACAATCTACGAATACAATCTACGTTAAAGGAGAGGTTCAGAGAAGACCAGTCACCCCCAGTTTAGATATACGGTGACAAAATCCTGGTGGTAGAAATATAAGAATTTGACACAAGGATTTGACACTTTTTTCAACGAGACGCTATTTGCTCTCAACTTAGTATTCTTAGCACTTCTACAGCTATTAATTGGGAGCTTTCTATTCCAAATACCAATGCATGAATGTGTAGTCCCTATACAAAGACCCATAATGGCTGGAGCGCGTCGCAACTTTGGACTCCAAAGTACGTTCTGATCGAATAAATTTCGTATCGCACAACAAAGTATTGGTTCGACCGGTAATTCTCTACGGCCAAGAAACGTGGGCTTTTTCTCGCGGAGGACTATTGGTGTCTTTGAACGGCAGGGTCTACGTATAATCTACGCTGTATTGCAGTCACCACCCTAACCAAAAGGTAGATCTTATTTTTTAAATTAAATCTTCTGAAAACAACATGTGTCTGAGGTTAATGGTTTTTGAGTTATTGATTTTTGTCGCGAAGTTTGTCCAATCATACCATAGTGCCTTGTTCGGTTGATCTGGAGTTTTTCGAGACTATCCTGTAAGATTTAACGAACTCAGATGATTCTATGAAATGTGGATTATTATGCATCGTAACTGCTGTCATACTCACGAGTTATGAATAAAATACCTTGTCTTCCCAATGCAAAACCACCATCACACTTTGTGAGTGATCCCAAGTGCATCCTGACTGTTGATATGTATTGGTCTAAATACGCCCTCAAAAGTTTTTTTTTGCCAAATTCACCTTAGTTATTGATATAAATTAGTCCGAATCAGCCCTCATATGTTTTATGAAAAAATAGTGTTTTTCCAATTAAGTAAACCACCATCACACTTTGTAAGAGGCCTCAACAGCATCCATACTGTTGGTTAAAATCGATCCAAAGCGGCTATCAAGCGTTGTGTGTGTGTGTGTGTGTGTGTGTGTGTGTGTTTCTGCAATGGGCCGGCAATGGTATTATGGAAGAAATCTGTTCTCAACAATCCTTTAAGTGACCATTGAGAGCAGCTTTAATCCGGAAGCTAGAAAGTGACAGCTCTACTGCAGATCCAACAACCCATTTCACCATGTCTGGAGATTCAAGCCCATTCCGAGGTTACTTTCACATACAATAGGCCCCGCATGTAATTATTATCGATATCGTTTGGATAAGGGTACTGCAACACACTTCCAGATTTGGAAATTCAAATTTTCCAAACCAGGCACGTATTTAATATTACTTGAATGTAGGATTTATGCAATATAATTCGTAAATAAAATTTCATGCATTCACAACAAAATTAGCACTAACATTAACGTTGCTTAACCGCCCGTAAGATATGCAACCAGCGTCACAAAACTGTGTATGCATCTGAAACTATGTGCCAGCTTTTCTCGCGCATGCGCGTTAACTTCGTTCGTTGCTTCTGACCAGCAAATGGCCGTTTTCCACATTGCAGTGGTCTTTCTTTTCTTTATCTCTCCGCACTCCACCAATGATCAAAATCCCCCACTATGAGGCAACTCTTTACCGAACTCCTAAACTACTAATAATTATCAATTCACTCGCGAAAATTTGACCGGATGGCACAATACTAGTACTAACAGTAAAAACTAAGCTGATATAACTCTTCCTCCGGGTGCGGGGAGAAGCATGAAAAAACAAACAAACAAAAAAAACAAAGGGGAAATACTACCGACTACTCCTTATTCTGGGAGGGAATCGATTATATTCACTACGTCGGATGTTTTATGATTTCACTGTTTCTTTGAGTTGAATTACGAATTATTGCTTGATTTTTTGCCGCGAAAACGAAACATGTCAGTTCCAAGCACGGATTGCTGCGATCTGTTAAAGTCGGGTCAAAGCTGCTATCAGGCGTTGTTAAAAAAAAATGTTTCGCAAATGAAGTGAACCACCATTACACCATTACAATCGGCATTTATTTGAGCAAATCTGCAAATCTGAGGTGTTGATGAAAACGTGTATTGTATTGTATTGAGACCGATCCGCAAACAAATGCAGCTGGCGAAATGTGATTTGCAGATGACTTTTGCAGTCTAGCGGATCTTCACCTGACTGGCAAGGAAAGCCAACCCTTGTTTGGTTGATCTAGAGTTTTTCGAGACTATCCTGTAAGATTTTATGAACTCAGATGACTCGATGAAAGTTTATTAGTAGTTTATTATGCATCGTAATTGCTGTCGACGACGTCAGACTCACGAGTTATGAAAAAAATACCTTGTCTTCCCAATGAAAAACCACCATCACACTTTGTGAGTGATCCTAAGTACATCCTGACTGTTGATATGTATCGGTCTAAATCCGCCCTCAAGGGGTTTTTTTGTTAGATTCTTTGGCCTTTCCAGTGAAAAAACTAAAATTCGGTAATAAACCCGACAGCAACCTTACGGTTGGTATAAATTAGTCCGAATCGGCTCTCACGTTTTAAACAAAAACTGCTTTTCCTATTAAGTAAACTAATGGCACACTTTGTGAGAGGCCCTTACAGCATCCTAACCTTTATTTAGCATCGGTTAAAAGCGGCTATCAAGCCACATTTGAAAAACAAAGTTTTCCAACTGAAGTAAACCACCCTCACACTTTGTAAGAGCATTCTTACTGATAGTATAAATCCATATTAATCGGATTTTATTTGAGAAAATCTACTAATCTGAGGTATTGATGAAAACATGTCCTTATAGTCATCCCTGTACAGTTTTGAAATTCAAATTGAAATAAAAAATTACAAAAAAACGGTTTTTAAAAGTCCCACCCAAAGAAAAGATAGTTTTTTATAAAACGATAAGCAGATAAGATAGAAGTAAAATTTGTTCAGCAGTTTCAATAAATAAAATATCTACAATTCTGTACCAGCAAAAAATTATCTATATCATAAGAATAACAAGTTAAATTTTTTATTATGAACATTAAAGGACCACCCTAGTCACCACCCAAACCAAAAGATAGATCTTATTTTTTAAATTAAATCTTCCGAAGACATCATGTGTCTAAAGTTAATGGTTTTTGAGTTATCGATTTTTGTCGCGAAATTTGTCCATTCGTTCCATAGCGCCTTGTTTGGTTGATCTGGAGTTTTACGAGATTATCCTGTAAGATTTCACGAACTCAGATGACCCTATAAAACGTGGTTTATTATGCATTGAAAACTGCTGTCGTAAGACGACAGACTCACGAGTTATAAAAAAAACTTTGTCTTTCCAATGAAAAACCACCACCACACTTTGAGTCCCATCCTGACTGTTGATATGAATCGGTCTTAATCCACCCTCAAGTTTTTTTTTTGTAATTTTATTTGGTCTTCCCAGAGAAAAAACTAAAATTCGGTAATAACTCCGACAACAACCTTGCTGCTGGTATAAATTAGTCCGAATGAGCCCTCACATGTTTAAAAAAAAACTTGCTTTTCCAATTAAGTAAACCACCATCACACTTGATGCCTAAGATGCCGCAACAGCATCCATACTGTTGGTTAAAATCGGTTCAAAGCGGCTATCGAGCGGCATTTAAAAAAAAAGTTTTCCAAATGAAGTAAACCACCATCACAATTTGTAAGAGCTCCCAACAGCGTTCTTACTGTTGGTATAAATCCATCTTCATCGGGTCGGCGCCAGTTTTGATTTAGTTTGGGATCACCCGTACACCAGAATGTATGTTGTTCGCAAGCATCATCTGTTGATTATCTGTGCAATGACAGCTGATCGGGTAATAACGGAGTAGCAACCTCGGGCGGTCAATCATACTCAGCTCAAGATGGTTGTCGAGCTTTTATCGTTCAGAACACGACACCTTAGGCCAGTTTCATGAACCTGAAGATATACTACCAGCTTATTAAATAGGTTATCTAGATTTTCATGATGGTGTTGTTGAGTTCCTGAAGTTTTCTTCAAATGTTTAACGGGTTTCTTATCAGAATCACCGTCAAAAATGCTTAAAACTTTAAAATAATTGTGGGACAAAAACTACAAAAATCTCCGAAAAATTCCAGGTATACTTTAAGATCTTTTGGAACGATAAAATAGCTCTGGTAAAAATGGAATTTGAACACAAAAATAAACGCGAAAAATTCCTAGATCGGGAATCGATCCCACCTATCATTGCTTTGTAGCTACCCCGTTGCCGACTGAGCTATGGCGTGCTAATGAATTATTCAAGCTGGTCATTATTTTAAAGCCTTGGAATCAGCTATTAAAAAACTCACTTATTCAGAATCACTTCGTATCAATAAAATATTGAATACCCTCCAAAGTATTCTGAAGGTAAGACCATTAATATCTTCAGGAAATTCTGGCTCAATGAAGTCTTGAACAATATCCTGAGAGTATTCAAGACTTCATGAAGTTTAAGATAAGCTTCTGAAGACATGCACATCATTGCTCCAAATCGAAAATGCTCTGAAGATTAGATCTTAAAGATCCACAGTCTCAATATTTTTATGAGTCCGGAAAGTTTAAGGGAACTTCATAATTTAATCGATTCAATCAGATATTTCAAGCTCTGCAAAGTATTCTTGGGTTCAGATATTCAGGAACTTCAGGCTCAATGAAGTCTTGAATAATATCCTTTTTTTGGAGTTCATAAAGTTCAAGATAAGCTTCTGAATACATTCACATCTACACTATAACATGTTTGATACCCTCCAAAGTATTCTGAAGTTTAGATCTTAAAGATCTACAGGCTCAATTGAGTCTCACACGATATACATAAGGTTTATATGAGTCCGAGAAGTTCACGGGAACCTGCTGACAACATGCGCATACCTGAATCGATTGATTAAGATATTTAAATTTCTCCAAAGTAGTCTGGAGTTCAAATTTTCGGGAGCTACGGACTCAATGAAGTCTTGATTAATATCCTGGGAGTTTTCAAGCGTTTATGAAGTTCAAGTAAAGCTGCTGAACACAAACACAGGGTTTTAATGCCCTCCAAACTATCCTGAAGATAAGACCTTCAGCTATGAAAAAAACTCACCCGCATATAAATCAAAAATGTTTAAAATTTGTTTGAGTCATTCACAATTCTCAGGTTACTCCATGTAGATCTTCTGAGTTTGTTTGAAGGACCTTTTAGATACAATTCTAATAAATCTTGCGCCGATAAGCGTTGAACCGGTCTATCAACCTAATAATACCCTCCATAATAAAGCTTATCGAACGATTATAAACGTCTATCGTAACCATTGGGTTTCATAATACACTTATTGCACATCGATAGCCCCATCGAAGTCATGACGTCAAACTAATCCCGTGTCACCGAAAAAATAAATCAACACTAATAAGCTATTTTCTCTCTCTCTCCCTCTTACCTCAAATCGAACAACTCCAGATCGTCCTATCGAGCCCGATTGCAAACCCGAAAGCCGTCCCGGAGCCGGCCGACATCGAAGAGGAGCTGGCCGTGCTGACCGAGTTCGACCGAATCTTCAACCAGCTGCACTACGACGTTGACTACAAGCTGCGCGTCTACCGTATGAACCACTCCCGTGACCTGAAGAACCTGAATGCCCAGTTCATCTCCCGCTACGGATTCGTCATCACCGATATTCAACACTTGAAGCAGCACGTCAAGGATGCCATCCTGGATCACGCGCTGGACATCGGCGATACGCAGAATCCCTGCATCGTGGAGAAGAACGACGAGGCAATCCGGCGGGCTACGCAGGCAGCCCGAGATCTGAGTGCCGCGGCGGAGAAGGCCTACGGCGATCTGTCGACCATCACCCGGGTCTACTTCTACCCGATCATGAAGGAGTTCCAGCAGAGTTCGACCGCACTGCAGTGGGCCGTCGTAGAGATGCTATCGCGGGACAATGCCGTCACGGGACTGCAGCTGGCGTTGGCCGATTTGGCCTTCAAATATCTGGAAAATGCGAATAAGGTCGACCGGGTGATGGGCACTTTGGACTACGAGCTGGAGGCCTTCCAGACTATCATTAATACGGTACGTCGTGGCGTATTCAAGGAGATTGATGACATCGGACGAAACTACATATTCAACATGGAGCAGCTGTTGGCCGATGCACTGATGTGTTAGTTATCGTTTTGGATGAATAATAAAATGCCATGATCCCAGAATAGCTTGAGAGGAGTTGTTTTTTTTTCGGGGGGTTTAATCTAATCTGCCGGTGATAGCGGATCGATTGGAAGAGAGGGTCCGTTGAGAAATTATATAAGGGTACTCGAGATCGCCCGTGAACTTCATTGTTGAGGTGAATCTAGGCGAAGCAAACATGAAACTAGTGTCGGTAGCGGTGATCGCTTGTGGACTGCTGGTAGGTGCTCGGTGAATGGAGTGAAGGTTTTGGAGACGATTCTAATCTGCGGGTTGTTTTGTAGGTCTTGGCTAATGCCAAGCCATCGAGCAGAAGTATGTCGGAGTTGACCCGTATTACCGAGGAGTTCCGCGTCAAGTTCGACGCCTTGCATGGGGAGAAGGACGAATTCGTGAACCTGGCCCGCATCATTACCCGTGCGGAGCTGAAATTGTTGAACGAAGCTACTACCTACAATCTGGCTGAAGCGTGGAGTGACATCGATCATCATTTTGACAACACTAGGAAGACCATCGCCGATATGATCCTGTATCCGAATGCCAACGAAGACTGCCTGCTGGGATTGGTGGAGGAAATTGTTGCCGAGCGAATTCGCGCAGCGAGCGAGATGAGCAATTGTGCTAGCGATAAGATCGCCATCAAGGAAGGCCTGGCTGACGAGTTCCGTGACTTGGTCAACGTGTTGCAAAGAATCTCGACCGCCGCCGCTGAGTACACGCTGTTCTCGTTCGCCAATCACAACTCGTTCATCGATTCCGAGGGACACATCGAGTGGTTGGAGCGTAACTACCAGAACCAGGTGGACTTCTGGGATAATGTGGCCCGTCCGGATGCCCAGGAAGATTTGGATAATCTGGAAATCAACCGTCCGGATCTGGTCGAGGAGAACCGCGCCTGTCTGGCCCGCATTCAGGTGCAGATGACGGAAGTCGACCGGAGCATCAACGTTCGGCTGGGACAGTGTCTCGGTTGAGCGCAGGGTGAGGTGTTTGCGAGTGTAGATTTTTGTTTTTAGTAGAGAGTGATAATAAATTCGATGTACGTACGTGGCCGTAGGATGTTTTCGATTATCGTGGCTGTGTTATGAAATCGGATTTATGATGCGGCCCGCGGCTTATCGCCGGTGCTATAATTGCGATATTGGTCATTCGAATGTTGTTAAGTCGCCGCTTATCGCGGGAAGGTATTTTGAGAACGGAGTGTCGTCGAACATGGGTGCAATTAGTCGAACGGGTTGATTGGGTGTCCTGATTGGAGATAAGATTAAGAGGTAAGGTCGTCAATGGTCAAGGTGCAGCCCTGGGGGGGTGTACCGAAGTCAGCTGAGGGTTCTTTGTTTGCGGTTGACAGGGTTTTGCGTAACCTTTGGTCATTGGTCTTCGAAGTGTGCGAGTTCAGTGGTTCTCGATCATCTTTGGAACTTCTGCCGTTCGAATTGAGATACAGAGGTAGTTTTCAAATGTTTCTTTAGGTTATCAAGGTCACCGTTATTTCAAAATAAACAGGGATATCTTGAAGGTCTTGCAATTTTTAAGACATCAAGAATATGAGTGAACTAGCGTTATAAATTTATGGAGTTAAATTCACTTCAGTCAAAAGTCAGGAAATTCAACGAAGTCACCTTTTCTCCGAAACTCTCAAAAAGTTTTGCACGATAGAAGCCATTAGGCATTCCTAAAGTGACCTATTTTGGAAAAAAAAACTAAATAATGGAGTGCGACCTAGGTCTGCGGGAGAACAGTAGCCACCGGCTGATTCGAAATCTGCTGACCTCCTGAAAGTTCATGTCCGTGGGTACAAACCTGACCCCGTTGGCTTCGTACCTCTCCAGGAGAACATTTGAATAGTGGCACGAAGCTAGATCCAGGCAGAAGATCGTAGGGCCCTTGTATTGCTTCAACAGAGGAAGCAGACGCTTCTGTAGGCACTCCTTGGGGTAGATCTTCCCGTTTACATTCCCGGAAATCACAGACGGCGCATTTCGTTTGGCACATGAGCAAATCGCTTGCCGAACCATGTATTTCTTGGCTCACTTTGAAAGTTTCTGCTTCCCTTCTTCATCTAGAACATCAACTTGTGTTGGGTGGTGAAGGACGGTAACCGAGGAAGCTGCGGAGGTTTTCCGGGCCTGTGACTTTCTCATCCGTATTTTGCCGTTCGTCACAATTTGGAGCCTTCTGCACTTTGTACGTATGCAGTCCTTCCACGTCCTTGGCTTTCTGAACGAAAGACTTGGACAGATTCAACTTTTTGGCCACATCCTTGACCGAAGTATTGGGATTCCGCTTAAACTGTTCCACGATACGCTTGTGATCCTGATCACTAATAGAACATCTGTTCTGACCGCATTACTCCTTCCGTACGAGTTTCGTAGTAACGTTTAATCACACGACTCAGTAGTGTGACAATTCATGTTCGGCATAACCTAAGCTACCAACTGTTAGACAATTGTAAAAACTCGGTGAAAAGTCGGCCAAGAACCTGTATCTTGAGTCGGGTTGAACAAATGGACCGAGTTCCTGGAAAGCTCTGTTCAACTATTTCAGACGAATCGAGTTTCTTAACCTGCAAGATTTTCGATTATCGGTAAATCCAGCCAGTCCATCTGCTTCGCTTACAACTTGGACATTGTTGGAGGAAAGTTTAAGGTGATTGGAGATCAGTTCATCAAGCTGAGGCGTGAGGCAAAACAGGTTGGTTAAAACGTGAATACATCGACGACTAAGTACCTATTAGCGGGAGGAATAGAGGAAGATAGGGCTCACGTAGGCCGAAAATCAACATACATAAAGGGTGTTCCGATCAAAATTTGGTCAGACAGTAATGTGTGTTAGTCGATACGAGTTCTTATTAATAAGTCAAATTCTTTTTCTTTTTCAAGCTCAGTTAATACAGAATACAGGAGAAATATTCAGCTACGATTCCTTTTTACCGAATGCGAATTGCCGGGCCTTTCATTTAACACCTGCCATAACTAGAAATCAGAAGAAAAATTAGTATTCTCCATTCAATTCCAACTGCCGCACCTTACTTGCGACAGATACGCATAGTTCGTCTACAATGTGTAGACTTAACTTCAGTGTCTCGTTCTAATAAGTCGAGTTATTAGTACGAGACATTGACGAAGATCTGCACATGTGAAAAGTATCTGTCGGTGGCAGGTAGTTGAATGATGGAGAATACTAATTTTTCTTCTAATTTATAGTTACAGGCATTCCACTAAACAGCTCAAACTCTCTAGGATTCACCTGTCATATGATTTTGTACAGTCTCCTTGTCCACTTTATTCGCCGCAGTTTGCCTTGAACTGTTTATCGCTCACAACAGCTTTTTGAGTCTTCTTAAGGTTCCGCTTGACGATGGCCCAATATTGTTCGATTGGGCGGAGCTCTAGCGTGTTGCGAGCGTTCTTGTCCTTGGGCACCACTTGAACGTTGTTGGCAGCATACCACTCCATTGCTTTTTTTCCCGTAATGGCAAGATACCAAAATAGAACGGAACAATTGTGTCGCTTCAGAAAAGGCAGTAGACGTTTTTGCAGGTACTCATTCAGATAGATTTCCTGGGTGACGGTTCCGATCGCAATGTAAACGTTGCTCTTCAAGGCACAGGTAATACAGATGGCCTAGAGCACCAGATATTTCTTCGTGAACTTTGACAGTTTAATGTGCTTGAAAATATCTGCCACCTTTCCCCGTCCGGTTGCCGTATAAAATTCCTGTCCAAGAAGCTGTTTAAAGTCTGTACCACCAGTCGTCCAGCTCGGTTTTTAGCTCTACCCACGGTTGAAGGCGCCACGCTCAACTTCTTTGAGACATATCGGACGGAGTAACTCTTTTTTGTCGTCGCTGTGGCATCCGGCTAACGATTTTTCCCCGATCCAGCATTCCTGGCTGTCGACAAACGTTCACCGAACACTTTTAATACGCTGGTAACATTTGATTTAGTCACCTTCAACAATTTCCTCAACTTGGCGTGGGAGTAGTTTGGATTTTCGCCATGCACGAGCAAAATTTTTGATGCGTTGCTTATGTTCCTTAGACGACAGTTTGATAACTGAAGTGCTGATACCAAAATGATACTACACGCACACATCTTCAAAATGAGGAGTGTGAAATTTTTTTTTAATGTACGATGAAGGGAACTGCGTCAAGTTTAAGTCGACCAAAATTTGATCGAAACACCCTTTATAACAGAATTCAAATAAGTTTGAATATTTACTTCTCATTTCTGAAGAACGCTCGGACTTTTCTCTTGATACATCCCATTAGATTCTGCACATCTTTTTCCGTACCTTTTCGTTGTGCTACAGCAATCAACAGAGCTTTCTTCTCTTCCATCTTTCGTAAGATGCCGCTTAATCATTGCCCAGTATCCTTCGATAGGACGCAGTTCAGGGCAGTTTGGGGGGTTATGGCATTTTTTGACAAAATCGAGTTTTTCTTTCTTGAGCCACACCAAATCCTTTTTCACAAATTTGTCGGTTCCAATGCACTGCACATCATCACACACATCTGTCCTCTGCAGAGCAGATCGGGAATCGAACTCCGTGACCCCCATCATGGTGTGGCATCGCCTTCACCGACAGAGACAAAGCAGGGCAGTGCGGAATATCATGAAGAGAAGCGTAGATAGAGAGAGAAAGAGAGAGAGAGAGAGAGAAAACGAGAGATACTTGTTTCTATCAAATGAAAGTTAGCTAGGATGTTAGCTCCCACCTGAGATCGGCGATAAATGGTGGTAGACGAATTCGTGTATCTGGGCTCATTGGTGACCGCCGACAGCGACACCAGCAGAGAGTGATAAAGACGCATTATGGCTGGATACCGTGGTTACAGTGAACTCCGAAGGTTGAACGGAATGTTCTACGTGTGATCTACGGCGAAGTGCAAATGGAAGACAGAACGTGGCGAACCCAGAATATTACGGACCGGTTCGAATGACAGTAGGCAGCTGTAAAGTGGTGCTTCCTTTTCTTCTCTTACAGTGCGAGCCGTTAACATCGGGGTTTCATACAGATTTATTATCAACTGAGTATCAACTAACGACGATTAACTGCAGTTTCATTACATCTTGGTCTCCACCTAAGGGGGGTCCATCATGTTGACAATGTAGCCTCCTTCTACAATTAGAAGTTCCCTTGTGATTCCTCTTGTGCTGTTCAAATGGAGCGAATAAAGCAAGAGTGAACCTAGAGGACTCCTCTACAACCGAATCTCTGGGATATCTGAAGAGGAATTTAACAGTAGATTTTTGAGTAAGTCATGAGAAGCTCCGCGAGATGCCAGTAGCCGCCTGCTGATTTAGGCTCTGTTGACCCAAGTTCGACCATTGCGAGCAATTACAAACCTAAATAAACTTGGAAGAATATAAAAGCTACGGAATACATTCAGCAGTATCCAAGGAATTCTGAAGAGTCGATAACGATGTAGACGATTACGTCGACAGTTTCGGCAGTTATTTATTTAATTTATGGTCGAATGGCTAGCGCGTTTTGAACAGACTCGGTGGAACGTTGGCCAAGAACCTGTATCTAGAATTTGGCGAACAAGTGTACGGAATTCCTAGCATGCTGTGTTGATCAATCAAGCTTCCCCACCTGTATGACTTTCGATTTTCAATCAATTTATGAGGTTCCTTCAACTTGTTCAACGAGTTCATTCTTCCAAAAGATTTCGCTGAGTTAAGTAAAAATACATATATTTTTATCTTTAAAAATCGTACGGAAAAAGCAGAAAACAAAGTCAGTG
>JASCZW010000639.1:0-112496 GCA_034211315.2 Aedes japonicus
GCCACGCTGGACACTCCACGAGGCTGTTTTCGTCAATCATATTTCGAGCCGATAAAGTAGATCGTCGTTCAGGTCACCGAGATCACGTGAAATTTTCAGTGCTGATCGACTGTTATTGGCGCATGATGCCCAATTTCCATCCAGTTGATCAAAATCACTAACTACTGCATATTCAAAACACAAAACGAAATCCTGTGCACAGATTGATCGCGGCACTGATTTATCCCGCAGAAGTACGCCTGCGGCGTCGTCGTAGACACTGGTTGCGTTCATCATCACGTCGTCTGAGTATTTATTTACGAGGGGGTCAACAAGGCCTAGATACAGGCAAACGTACAAGAGTCTATGACATACATCTAGATGTCCTAAATTATAAAATACAAGGAGTTCCATTTGTTGAATCATTGATATTATCCAACGTTGCTCTCCAGGTACACTTTACCCAGCGTTTCAGCAGCTGACGCGAGCGAGCCTGAAATCACGATGCATAAAACACGACCGAGGATATCATGACGCAGAACTGACTTCAAATCTGAATAATTTTACATTGAGAGCGTATTTCGTGAATGAATCAGACACCGACACACTTAAAATACATTAAAAACGCATAGTTCAAACCAATCCACCTGAACAGCACCAAATGTTCATTGACAATGTTCATCTCTGAAATTTAAGATTGCCGTTCCGAAGCTCCATGAGGTCAAGAAACTTGACTATAGATTTAGGTCTATCTTCCAACTCGACGAGCTGAGATGCCTCAAGAGAATCGGGTCAGTGACTACAGTCCATCTCCATCTACGGCTGGTTTAGTGCGTAAACTAATTACACCGATTTGGGCGTATCTTGACTCACCATGTGGTATAATCTTATCACTGATTAAATCCCGGTTTGATTAATTTAATCGAAAGAATTTGCAGCCAATAATTACATTAAATGATCTTTCAATATTCTTACACAGAAAAAAAGCGTCTCTGAAAATAAAATCACCGTGAACTAGTTCATTCTGTGGATTGTCTCTAATGTTATTTGCGATTCAGTTCACGGTGTAGCTCTGACAGTTTCGGACTCACGACAGCAGTTCACGGATCTGGCATGATTCTTCGCGTATAAACGAAAAAATTCTTCAAGTACGTCTCACATTTGTGACTGCGACACCATTCCAATGCCACCTAATTTGCATATGACAAACGGAGCTGCTTTCGTATAAATGAAGCAGTCACATGTGTCTACCAGTGGAATCTCGAATGTCTTCCGCATGCTCGCGCCCGTCAAACAATGAGTTTTATTGTGTCTGATCATCTGTAAGATTAGTTCCAGCGTAGGTAATGATGAATTCCGATTTCACATCCTTTCAGTGAAAACGCTCCAAATAGTTGAAATTGCCTCTTCGAATACTGCACAAGACTTTAATATCTTCGACACATATATATACTGTGTTGCGTTGAAATTCAAAATATGATTGTTCCATTGTTGAAAATATTGAAGGGAACATTTGGAGTTCCGCTGTAATTCCTTTTCGATTTGCTACTCCAAATTTTCACGCGTATAAAGCACAATTACGTCGGATGCAGTGGTGACAGATTGTTCACTTGTTCCATTATTCCAGTACGAATAGTTTCGAGAACGCAGATGTGCATCATCATAGCCACGATGCTGATTCGTGACACATCTGCTGCATCAACGAAATATCTTTGGGAGCTCACTACTGAGTGCAGCGCGATATTTGTATGAGACATATATTGCAGCCGTCTTTATATTGTTCGTTGCTTGTCTAATTTAAATTGAAATCAAATATTGTTGAATAACTATCATTTCAGATAATTAGGCAGAGTAAAATTGCAGAGGGTTTGCCATTTTAATTGTATATGATGGTAAATGTGATAAAGGCCAATTTCAATCGAAAATTCCTACGATCATTGACGATGCCTGTAAAAACAATAAGATCGGGCCATTCAGTAGTAACGATTACCCAGCCAAACAACAAAGCGGCGTTAGTAAATTTATTCGCCAACACACAGGTATAACGCGCTCAGTAATACGTATGGCTCGAATACCAACGTCACTGTTTTGCTGCATATCAGCAGCACAGCCATGACGACACGGCACGACATCATGCCATAACACTGCAAGATTTAAAATAACGAGTACATATAACAAGACGGCCCACTATCATCTCTGTTCAACGGTATCACATGCAGTAATACGTACGCCAGTTCGAGCAGCTGAACAATCCGTTCACACAGGACTTCAGAACTAGCTTCCAAAACTACGTTGCAGACTGCATCCAACTCATGCATCTAACCCTGACAAACATACACTCATGACAAACAAGTCAAATCACACTGTTCTAGGATCCACACTGGTCAGCAATTCCACACGGCAAAATATTCATCTCTCTCGAGCTATGGGTTTAATTTCCAAATTACGCACAATAAATAAAGTCTAACGTTGGTACTGGGTAGTCTTTACCCATCTTCAAAATGCATGCACATTGAGTGGTCATCCACTAAAACGTCTATTATCTAGAAATGAGCATGAAGCAGCGATCTAAAAAAAATCTGCTCATCCATGAAACAGGCATAAAACAAAACATTAATTACCACAGTCAGCTTAGAACGCAATCACGTACTTGTTCTGCGTACTATCTGCGCCTTTCATAAAAAACTCGTTTATCTTCTATATTACCTAATTCATAGCAGAAAAAATATCACATTTAGCTGTCTGATCACTGGTTCAGCATACGCGAATCCCCATAGATCTCATCAAACTGCGGAAAATACCGGAGTGACGATTCACTGATGCAGAAACTGAAGTATCATATACATTGTGGACAACCACACGCCTTCAATATCAACTTCCACAGCCTCAGTTCTCCGTTTCGCAGACTGGATTCCGACTGAAGCCAATCTTCGAACAGCACACCCCTAAATTGAAGGAAAAATCACGAGCCTGTCCTCATTGAACATACTAAATGCGCAGGTTAGTATGCAGTTGCTTCGATTTAAAAAACATCCTTTTGACAGCTCATATACACAGATTGGGGGCAGGCGACTGATCTCGCGTTATTCAACGTACATAAGGAACGTGCCAGATCTGGCAGAATAATGATATTTTCATGGGCCCAGTCAGATAACGCGTAAAACTTCCTCGTGTAATACCAAGCCAGAGGAGCGTCAACAACGATATTGTTTGCAATCTTTCATACAACAGGCTCGATTTTAGGCGTTATCTGGCTTAAATTTACATAGAAATATCCCATTATGTTCTGCCAAATCTAGCATTCCCTTTATGTGCATTAGATAACGCAGAAAATTCAGTGTTTCTTTTTATCTGTGTATATGAAGCTGTCAAAAAGTTGTTATTTTTTAAATCAAAACAACACATACTAACTACACATTTAGTATGTTCAATGAGAGACCAGAAGATAAGTATTTTTCTACGCATAATTTAAAGTGTGCTGTTCGAAAAATTAACTTAGGGTCGGAATCCAGTCCACGAAAACGGAAGAACTGAAGGCTTAATAGGGAAGACCCAACATGTCGGCCTGAGAAATACATCAATAATTTAATCTAATAATATATAATACTTCAATTTCATCAGTGGAATCGTACTTCCGAGTATTTTTCCGGTAGTTTGATGAATCTATAAGGAATTCACTGTATACTGAACAAAGCGGTTCAGATAACTACATGTAATTGATTTTTTTTCTACTATAATTGGAAACCAATATAGAAAATAAAAGTAATAATAAAGTTTTTTGTAAAAAGTTGTCATTACGAATGAATACACAGAAACAAATACAGTGATTGCGTTCTACTTATTTGTGGTAATTATGTTTGTTTTATACCCATTTCGCAGATAACATAATTTTTTTTAAATCGCTACTTCATACTCATTTCCCAAATAACGAACGTTTTGAAAAATGGATGTTTGAAACCCATTTCCTTATGTTACATACATTTTGAAAAATGGGTAAAAACTACCCGATGCCTGACGTTTAGGCTTTTTATTTATTATTGCGTAATTTTACCAATTAGAGGAGTTAACCCACTTAAGCTCGAAATGGGTGATATTTTACCCATTAATAGGTACTGACCGATTACAGTGTGGATCTAAAACAGTGTGATTTGACTTGTTTTGTCATGAGGGTGTATGTTTGTCAAAATTAAATACATAAGTTAGATGCGATCTTTTACTGTATGAATTTTTAAAAACTGGTTGAAATTTTCGGGGAACGGATTGTTCGCTGCTTCGAAACTAGCATGCAGATTTATTACTACATAGTATTTTCCGTTGAACAAAAGACAAAAGAGCCAAATGGATTACGTCTTATTATATGTACTAGATATTTTAAATGCTACGGTTGTTGCCAACTGGTGTCGGGTCACCGTCGTCGTCATGGCTATGCTGCTGACTATGCATACTTTAGTGAGCGTTGGTGCATTCTAGTTATTCGAAACCATACGTATTACTGAAGCACGTTGCTTGTTGCTACTGTTATTGTTGGCGAATAGGTTACTATCGCCGCTTTTGTTTGTTTGGCTGGGTAATCGTTTACTACTGAATGGCTTGATCTTGTTGTTTTTACAGAATGTCATCCAATAGTCGGCCTGAGTCAGAATTTTCGGTTAAACAGTGGCCTTTATCACATTTAACATCACTTAGCACAATTAAAATAGCGAAACTCTGCAATATTTTACTCTCTGCCTAATTATCTGAAAATGATAATTGTTCAACAATGACATTGAGTTTCAATTTAAATTAGATAACAACGGACGCAATATAAAAACGGCTAACCAATATATGTCTCATACAAATATCGCACTGCACTCGGGTAGGTGAGCTCCTTGAAATGTTTCAGTTAAGATTGCACCGATAGATGTGCTTTGTCTAGTCGGCGCTAGGTGGCTATGTTGATGCACGGCTCGCGAGACCTACTCGAAACTGTTCATTACTGGGCATAATGGAACAAGAGCAGAACCATTGTCTAGTCACCACTGCATCCGACATGGTGTTAGCTGCTATGCGCGTGAAAGAATTTGAATGTAAATCGAAAAAGAAATTACGGCCCGTTTTCAAATGTTCACTAATGTTTTTTCAACAATGGACAATGTATTTTGAATTTCAACGCAACACGGCAACACGATTGTCGGGAAATATTAAAAGGTCTCGTGCAGCTGATTCGAATGAAACAATTTCCAACTATTTTGAATACTTGAAACTTTCACTGAAGGATGTGAAATCGGAATTCATCATTAACTACGCTGGAACTAATCTTACAGGTGATCCGGGACACAGTAAGCTCATTGTTTGACGAGGCGCGAAGCATGCGGAGCGAATTCGAGATTCCACAAAAACAAGAACTTACGTAATGTTTGCTAAAACGGCATTGCTTCTTCCATTTGTCGTATACAAAATTAAATTGGCATTGGCGGAGCTAGACAATCACAGTCTAGAGGGGGCCTGAAGGGGGCATGCCCGAAGAATTTTTTTTTCGTTTATACACGGAAAAAAATCCATACCCAGATCCGTGAACTGCTGTCGTGAATTCGAAAGCAAGCAAAACTACACCGTGAACTGAATCACTTAAACTAACATTTAAAGGGAATAATCCTGAAAACTTGAACTAGTTCACGGTCCGTTTTCATTTTCGGGAACGCTTTTTTTTTTTTTCTGTGTAGGAATATTGAAAAGATCGACGAAAGTAGCGTAATTGTTGGCTACAGGTTATTTTCATTAATTAATCAAACCAGGTTTAATCGAATAATTAGATCTATCTATACGCCTCGGTGAGTCAAAATGCCTTAAGAGAATCGAGTGTAGTGGATTTACACCTCGTATTATCCCGTGTGGATCAAATGGAGAATGGACTGTAGTCACCTGACTTGATTCTCTTGAGGCGTCTCAACTCATCCGAGTTGGAGAATAGACCTGAATCTATATATAGTCAAGTTTCTTGACTTCATAAAACTTCAAAGAACAACATCTTAAAACTTCAAAGATGAACATTGAGTCAATGGACATTTTGAATTTATATTCAAATTTAGATTGGTTTGGACTATGCGTTTTTAATATATTTAAAATTGTGTCGGTTGATACTGATTCATTCACAACTACGCTCTCAATGCTTAAAATTGCCAAATTTGAAAATCGGTTCTGCGTCATGATACTCCTCAGTCATGTTTTTATGCGTCTCATGGTTCAGAAGCTCCGCTCGCATCCAGCTGAGCTTATGGGAATAGAAATTAACACCTGAAGCAACCTATATAGATTGGGGGTAATATCAACTTTCAATTCCGCTCGCAAGGCTTCCTTGTTGTTTTATATTTAGAACATCTAAATAATGTCTATAAACTCTTGCCCATTTGCCTTATCTAAACGCGGTAACGAGTCAGCTGACTCATCAAACGACATGTTATTGAACCTCTGCTCCAGATGTCCTACAACATTGCCACAAGAGCGTACTTCTGCTGCAATTTCATCAATTGTACAATCAGCTGCAATGCACAGGATTTCGTTTTGTGTTATTGGGCTGCAGTAGTTGGTGATTTTGATCAACTGGGCTAAGAATTGGGCATCATACTTGGCGAACAGGTCAGTCAACACTAGAAAATTTCCACGGTGTTCGTCCTCCAGGTGACCCTGAACGACTGACAGATCTACTTTATCGACTCGAAATGTAATTGACAAAAAGCAACCTCGTGGAGTGTCCAGCGTCTTTTTAATGTTTCTTACATGGGATTCGAACCTGTATATTTTGAAAGAGCTGATTCTGAATCCGTGTTTGATCTCATTAGGACATGCTGTCTCGTGAGAACAAGTTTGATTAATGAGCATGAAGTTATAGCTTTCGACAGCGCTCTAATTTTTATTATGGAATAGATAAATTATTCCCGCCCATACCAGCAGCAACACCATCATGCATGAGTGCGGCATAAAAGAGAAACAGCGATTGGCTGGTCCTCACGAAATTATTTCGTGCATTTTAGAAGAAGGTGTAATGATAGCATTTCACCAGATTAAAAGCATTATGAATGTGTCATACAATATATGAGACATTTGTTCTATGTACAAAATCCTTGTGAAAGCTACTTTACGAAGATAAATTTTCAGTGTATTCTGATGCTTTTGCTCTTCAATTACCATTTAAAGCTTTTCATGTACATTTGACAACGATTGCTTGTGAAGTATATAGGTTTTGAACCATTCCTTATGCAATGCAGTATCTTCATGAGCTAGTTGAAAAGAACACTAGCATTGCTTTAATTTTTTCTCCAGAATTGTCAACGTTATGAAAGGAATAGGAATTCTTGGTATTTTGATCGAACAGTAGAGAAGTAACTATTTTGTCAATATTAAATCGGCCCTTTGGTTTTCGTATGATAAGTGATATTTTCAAATTGAGCGTTTTGATATGCAGCTATTAGCTTAAAATTGCTCCTTGCTGAAAAGTCAGAAAAAATCATATAGTAAAACCTACCATTTTACCCGACTTTGCCTATCCTTAAAGCTACCATGAAATTTCAGTCTAATTTACTACGTTAATGGTAAAACCTTCAACATTTGTGGTATAATTGACAGACCTGATATTGATATCAACCGCACCATGGTTGATCTAATCGCAAACATGGTAAAATCAAACGCATTTAAAGTCAGGTGAAAATTGTTGGTGTTTGCGTTTCATTTAACCCTCGAAATGGTAGTTTCTACTGCGCTTTTTTGCGTGTGGGGTGTCCCTTATAACCCGTGGTCTACTATCAAAATGAACTAAAATAAATGTAAAAACCTGGAACTTGTTGCACGACTATGTTATAACTATATGTTATAAGTTATATAGAGCTAATTTTTTTACGAGAGTTCAAAAAATTTGTAGGAGAATTCCGAGGATTATTTTTTGAGCACTTTTTCAAACGTATCTGATTTTGTAAACAAAGATGGGAAGTAAGATTCAAACGTTAAATTCTTAAAACCCTTAGCACTTTCATACAAACTAGGGTCACCAACACTTCCCCCTTTGTTTACAAAATCGGATTCGTCTGCTTGACAAAGTTTTCGAGATTCCATCAAAAACCTACTGGGAACTTCACAACAAACATCCATGGGTAATTTGAGGTTAAACTTGAATTTGATTGACATTGATAGTATTCCAGGGCAACGAAATTCCATGAAAATGTTTCGAAAATTTTTGAAGGCATGGCAAAAGAATGTAAACAACTATAAGGAGTGTATCGAAAAAAAGCTATCCACAAACTTTCTTTCAAATTATATTGAAAACCGATATTTTATTCAAACAAAAAATTGATCCTTTATTGTACGAGGTTAAACTTCAACATAATGAAGACCGGATGAAATTTAAGTTATTCCTTCACGAATTTTGGATCTTTGGATCGAATGCTCTTCATCAAGTTCCGGAAAATTGTGGCATCGCATTTTTTGGACGCTTGAGCTGCCTTACCAGTCTTCTTGAAGACCCTCTTCACGATTGCCCAGTAACGTTCGATGGGTCGAAGCTGAGGGCAATTTGGTGGATTGATATTTTTCTCAACGAAATCTATACACATTTCCGCAAGCCAATTGAGAGTGGTGTTGGCATAGTGAGCCGACGCTAAATCCGGCCAAAACAGTGGAGGTATACTATGCTTCTTATATAAAGGCAACAATCTCTTCTGGAGACACTCAGATCGATAGATTTCCGCATTTATAGTTCCGGTAGTGTAAAAAATGGTTGACTTCAAACCACAGGAACATATTGCTTGCCATATCAGTACCTTTCGACCAAATTTCTCCACTTGAATCGACCTGTCCGCATCGCTCACATCCTCCCCAACGACGGCACTAAAGTATTGTGGACCTGGAAGTGTTTTTGAGCTCTCATCGTCCATCAAAACGCATGCATCCGGACGCTGCAAAAGACGCGAATACAATTTCCGGGCCCTTGTTGCTGCTCGCTTCTTCTGTTCTGCACTTAGTTTCGAGATTTTCTGCTTCTTGTAGGTCTTCAGGTGGTTTCGCCTCTTGATACGCTGGATCATTCCGACACTCGTTCCTGATTTTTTGGCCAAATCACGTATTGACATTGATTTGTTCTTCATGATTAGAGATACCACTTTCTGCTCCAGTTTCGGGTTGGAAGAACCGGGTTTTCTGCCTCTTCCTGGTAGCTCATCCAAAGAATAGTGTTCCCCAAACTTATGAATGATGGTTTTAACACTCGCATGATGAATTCCAAACCGCTTCACCAATTTTCGCATAGTAATACCCTTCTCACTTAGCCATGTGTCCAGAGCCTTAATTTTCACATCCAATACGCGACATTTCAATACGCGACATTTTGAATACGCAGATTATGAACCGCACAAACAAGTAAACAAAAGAAAGCTGACAGTCAAACGCACAGCATGCAGTGTTCAGAGCATAAAAAACCATCACAAATACATGCGTACAACGCAAATGTATGTGGATAGCTTATATTCGATACACTCCTTAGTATAGGTGAATATAACTTATGCATCTACCGTTTTGAACTGTGTTCAATTTTTAAACTTTCAAGTATTGCAGACTGTGGCATCAGATTCGCCATGTTAAAAGGTTTGGCAAAAAGTTAGTTTTTAAATAATTTAAAATTGAAAAGTTCTTCAAGAATGAATTCTTCGGCAAAATTGTTCATTCTTATGAAATAAACTATTTCTTCAAAGAAAATATATGATTTTAAAATTTAAAATTGGTGGATCAGATGTTAGTCATAAATTTGAAGCATAGTTTATAAATTCAACACAGTTCAAAATTTAGATTACTTCTGAGCTATTGTCAAAATTTCAGCTCAATCCATCCTTTGAATGCTGACATAGAGAATGTCAAATATGACAATAGGGTATTTTAGGGGTATGTGGATTATAACATTGTTCGATAGCAAATATAACAATATACCGGCAGTTAATTTATTTTTTAATTTTGACGAGCGTAACTATTGAAAAAACAATTTCAAAATATTATGAAAACATTTTGATTGCAAGACAACATCATCCTATTTCACCATTAAACACCTTACAAAAAACAGACTACCTAATCCAACGAACCAACCACTGATTTCTAGCATACATAAGTTAACATTTATGTCATAATGGGAGCTCCTGTGACTGATAATTAAGTGCCGGGAGTCCCTTGTTACTGAAAGTAAATGTCACTTTGTGAAACTGCATGTCGGTTTGTGAAAATAAAAATGATTAGATTTTTCTTGTTTAAAAATCGAGCAAAAATAGTTCAGATTCATAAAAAATATTGTTGTGCTAGGAAAAACACCCATCATCGATACAGATAAAAAAAACATGTTTTTTTTTAATTAAAACCCCCTATTTGGTATGAAAAACTGTAGATGTATTTAAATTGATTTCCATCACATGTTATCTTCAGTGAGTGTAAAAACAAAGACTTCACATCGCTAGAAGAATTCTGAGTAATTGGCAGTATTTGAGCACAACCAAACGCGTACATTTTTGCCAGTCAAAAATGCCTTGACTTACCCTACATGGAAATGTGTGGCAAAGGTTTGTGCGATTGCTACTACTTCACAAAAAGCCCTTCGGTCAATTTCAAACAATTTCATAACCTGCCGAGTTCTATCGGACCTATCGAGACCGGACCTCTCTACTACTCCGGACCTTCACTACTGGGATTCCCTGATGTTGCGAAGATATTTCCAATTTCAAAACATTTTAACAGACGCAAGCTCTCGAGCGAAGTGGGTGTAATGTTGATATATCGGAATTCTTATGGATCTAATGGAAGAATCCAGGCACCGCAAAAGTGAGGTTAAACTTCGTAGATGGCGCTCTTTCAAAATGGTCTTTCGAACTGTCTAAGCAAAGTAATTGGTAATAAAATGATAAGAAAATCAATGATTATGACGATACTGACCAATGCAATACAGTTTGAAATATAGGTAGAAAGTTTTTACCAATTTCAGTTTTAGTTATTACGATGTTTAACCTCAATTTAGCTTTACGTGGATTTCTCAATTCAAGTTAACTATGATTTTCTCGATATACCAACTTTTCATCCCATAAAGTAAAAAGTGTGGGGAAGAGGGTATGCACACTTTACTCCATCAGAAAAAGTTACTCGTTCAAACAATTTCCGAAGGGAGTATAGTACAAAAACATCTTACACTGGGCTCGTACAAATCCGTAGAGATTATGAATAGTGCTTCATTTCAAATTAGAAATGTATTATGGGGGGGGGGCATAAAGAATTCTGGAGGGGCTCTGGCCCCCTAGGCACCCCCAGTAGTTACGCCAATGGACACCCGGACTGCAGTTGGACCTAATAATGCTGCATATGCATGCTCGGAGAGTGGTCGGTTTGATAACAAGCTTTTTGAAAAATGGTTCTATAAAGTGACACTTCCACATTTCAAGAAATACGACTAAAAAGAATGGCTTGAATGGTCAAAACTTTTCTTGGTTACCATGTATGCAGCTGGCGCATGAACACTAGAAGTAATTTTTGCCATTTTTACCAGAAATATTTTTGACAACTGCCAGTATGAGTGAAATGTCAATTTTCCATGCGAAACAATCGAACGGAATATAACTTCCATTTAGTTTACATGAGCAAGCGTTACTGCCGTTTTGAAACCGTCTTCAGTTTTCCCTACTTTTCAACCGCATATAAATTAAGAAATCCCGACAATAAGAGCACTGACCATTATTTACCCTAGGCTTATGCACATCAAACTCTCTAGGATAATGCACATTACTTTTGAGCTGCATACTGACCTTATCCAAGCAATTTTTCTCCAGTGTGAAACATTTTTCAGGATTTATTTTTAAGTTTATTTTGCCCGAATTCTTGAGAAAATTTCATTAAAAGTTTGAAAAAAAAAGTTCTACGATGAAGCGTCCTTGAGTAACGGTTTTTTGAATTATCACTTAATTCGTGGTTCGTGAAAATCGGAAAACTTCGATTGGCGTTTTTCAGAAAATCTCAAATTGACAAAGACGTTATCCGACCCATTTCATATAATTGATAAAATAATAATATGTAGCTATCTCAAAATTGAGTTTGGCGCAATTTTCCTGCGTATTGATTAACAATATATCAAATTCATAAAATACGATTACTCATCTTTTGACGTTTTAGATATATTTATAAAATTGAGTAAAAGTCAACATTTAGTAAGCTCGAATGAGCGTGTACGTAAGAATAATACGTAAGAATAATATGTTTTCAAAGTACTTTGGTATTTGTTTGCACAACGAGGGAACGGCATGAGCATAACAAGATCTGTCAACCCGTTTACTGGGCAGTGCTCGAAAGGGACCGTTATTAATTTTTGAAGAGGACACAGAAATGAATTTTTTTTTCGAACCAACTGTTCCATCTCAGCATTCTTCTTTGGTACAAGGCCAAATTTCAAACGCTCCGGATCATCCTTGGCAGGGAAGGATACAAATAGTGCAAAGCTAGTAAACATTCAAACCAACACATGAAGCAGAATTCCGTGGCCAAAATTATGTAAGGCTCTTGCACGACCCTGTTTTGACGAAACATAAGGGCTGTACTTTAAAAGATGACGAAAAATACGTCAAACTCGATTGTAAGCAGCTTTCCGGTCAAAAATTTTACATCGCGACGTGGGGATGTGCCGAGAAGATTCAAGATCGAGTTTGCCGACAAGTTTGCAAAGAAGGCCATGATTTGGCAAGCGATTTATAGTTCTGGCCTGAAAATGGAGTCATGACGATTGCGTCCCATGTTTTCATCGAAAAATATAGAAAAAGCGTGTTTTGCCGTTCATCCGCAAGCATTGGGGCAAAGTCATCTTTTGGCCCGATTTGGCCAGCTGCCTCTACTACAAGGTGGTTCTGGAGAGGTATGCTGCCAACAAGATCGAATTTGTCCTCAAGCTAATGAAACTTCCTAATTTCCCGGAATTTTGACCAATACTGGGCAATTTAAAAGCAGCTACTTCGACGAAGCGGCGAGGCAGCCTAGGACATCCGTCAAATGCAGCATGATGGAAGAAATGCGCTGTTTCCGAGTCTATTTCCACTGTTCGGGCGCTGGTGGGCTCCATCAAGAGGAAGGTTGGAGATTTCGTTCGAACTGGAGAAATTGACCCATCTAAAGGGCGATACGGTCAAAATTTGGTCAATATCAACTTGACGTATTTCTTTCAATTTTGCATTTAAAAAACCTGAACACCCCTCATTTTGAAGGTGTGTGTGTGTAGAATGTTGCTCCTATTTTGATTTTGGAATTCACTCTTCAGTTGTCAAAATGCCGTCCAAGCAAGAAGAGCAGCGTATCAAAATTTTGCTCGCGCATCGCGAAAATCCGAGCTACTTGCACGCAAAGTTGGCAAAATCGCTAAAAGTTGCCAAATCAACCGTTACAAATGTAATTAAAGTGTTTGGGGAACGTTTGTCGACAGGCAGGAAGTCTGGATCGGGGGGAAATCGAAAATCGGAAGCCGCTGAGACGACAAAGAGAGTTGCCGGTAGTTTCAAGCGAAACCCTAACCTATCTCTCCGAGATGCCGCAAATAAGCTGGGTGTATCGTCTACAACCGTGCATCGAGCCAAAAAACGAGCCGGACTATCGACTTACAAGAAGGTAGTGACTCCAAATCGCGATGATAAACAAAATACGCCGGCCCAAGCGCGATCCCGGAGGCTGTACACGACGATGCTGACGAAGTTTGACTGCGTGGTAATGGACGACGAAACCTACGTCAAAGCCGACTACAAGCAGCTTCCGGGACAGGAGTTTTATACGGCAAAAGGAAGGGGAAAGGTAGCAGATATTTTCAAGCCACACGAAACTGTCAAAGTTCGCAAAGAAATATCTGGTTTGGCAAGCCATCTGTACCTGTGGCTTGAAAAGCAGCATTTTCATAGCTTCCGGGACCGTCAACCAAGAAATTTACGTGAAGAGTGTTTGAATAAACGTCTGCTGCCTTTCCTGAAGAAACACGGTTGTTCCGTACTGTTTTGGCCGGATTTGGCATCTTGCCATTACGGTAAAAAGGCCATGGAGTGGTACGCCGCCAACAACGTGCAGGTGGTTCCCAAGGACAAGAACCCTCCCAACACGCCAGAGCTCCGCCCAACTGAGAAATACTGGGCTATTGTCAAGCGGAACCTAAAGAAGACCAATAAAACTGCTAAGGACGAGCAGCAGTTCAAGGCAAACTGGCTTTCTGCGGCGAAGAAGGTGGACAAGGTGGCTGTACAAAATCTGATGGCAGGGGTCAAGCGTAAGGCCCGGCAGTTCGGATTTGGAAAAGCGGAAGCCTAACTGAATATTTTTCCTGAATTTTATACTAATTGAACTTGAAAAAGAAATTTAATTTGATTTTTTAAATAAACGATTTCACCGATTTACACGCGTTTTCCCTTGACCAAATTTTGACCGTATCACCCTTTAATTCAGTAATTGTTAAGCTGAATCACGAATTACAAGTCTTCTTGTGTGTATCAATTCACTTTTAGTCAACCTTATGAATAGTAAAAAATAACTTGTTTCAATTGAATTGAACATCAGTTTATTGAAACCATATCTAGACCGACAGTTTGAAACAGTACCGTTTTGAAACGTTCCAGAAGTTGATTTTCAAAATACCATGCATGATAAAATTGTTGTGTTCTGATTTCGTGAGACGTCAGAACCGAGTGACCTAATATTCAAAACAATATTCATCATTTAATATCCATTGAATATTACAGTATGACACATTCAATATAACAGTAAGGGCAATTAACTCTTGTATAACTAACCAAGCGCTACACTTTCATCAGACAACAATTAAGAAATTCCGCTTCTAAGACAAGCCATCGGTAAATTAATCCAACTGAGGCGAAATGACTATTTAGAGCGCTGTTCCCACTACCACTCTCACTACCACTATTCAATCGATTTTGATCTGAACGTTTTGCAAGTCAACCGAAGCTCGCTTTCCACCTTTCTCCAGATGTATTGAGATCTCTGGTGGCTGATTTTGCTGCTGCTGCTTCTCCTGCTGGTGCCACAGAGCGAATGGCCGTATCAGACAAAAATAAAACAACTCCACCAAGCTCAGCAGACTCATCCCCATGCAAAGCCCCAGCAAGCCTCCGCAGTTCGCGAGAAAATCCGTCAATCCGTACAGCTCACTTCGCTTCGATGTCATAAATTGGGCCTCCTTGAAGTAGATCCCCAGGCGGGAAATTTCCATTCTAAGGAGAAAAAAACATTCAATTATCTCTAATCTTCACTTGTCCCATTACCAATTACCCATTGACCACGGTTGAGGAGACATTCATCGTCCGGGCCCACTTGCGCCAGTCGAAGTTTGCCTGCGTGATTTCAGTATCGTACTGCACAGATGTACACGCCGGCAGACAACTGCACTTCGCACGGAAACTCTTCTCTTCAAACTTGTGAAAACTTGGTCCCATCTCCAGCAATTCGATCTCCGCATTCCACATGCACCAGAACTGATTGATCTCGCACTCCGGAGTTCCGCTGGTCCGGGGCATTGAAAACTTGACGCACCCACATCGGTGCAGGGTGAAATTGGTGAGGCACTCGAGTTCGCAGTTTTCCTGGTTGTAAACCCGGAAGAACTGCAGATATCGTTCGCTGTTGAAGAAACACTGACGGCGCTCGGGACAGTAGCTTTGCAATCCATCGGTTGTGGCAATCTTTTCCGGTTTGACCGCAATCGTCACTTCGTGGTTCATCGGTATGCGGATGAATTTGTTCGTAACCATGGGATACTCACTGGACGAATGGAGCAGGACTTTGAACCCGTGGATGGGACCTCGACAAAGATAGTCGTGATTGGTGAGGTCCGATCGTAGGAAAAGGGACAGACCAGCGGAATATCCAGGTCCTAGAGTTCGACGAGGGTAGGATGTGATGTTTGCTTGAGGTGAGTAACCCAATTCCAAGGACCAGAAGGGGGCTTCGGATTGTTCGGAAATGTAAGGATCACTGGTTTGAAGAACTTCCGTACGAAGCATATCCTTCGCCGATAGGACATTGAATGTGAGACAAACTCCTTCCTCGGTGAGTGTGTACGAGAACAGTTCGGAGCAGTTGAACCGTTCGCTGAGGAAGATGCAATCATCTAGCAAATCGGTTTGAGGAATGTTTAATGATCTGATTAAGGAAGCGTAGCTTTCCTCGGTTGTCTTGTTCGGAATGGTGGACGATTTGGAGACCAAGCTGTAGATGTTCGTTCGGTCGCAAAGTTGCATCATTGCCAACAGGGCGTCATCTCTGAAAGACAATAGGTTCATCAATTTCAAGTTTTCAGCAGTAATGACGTCCTCGAACCTCTGATGGCGATTGCGTTTCGAAGCATTCGCAACAAAACGATGAAATTCTCGAGTAAAATTCAGCACCGAAATGGGTGTCTTCGCTTCCGGGCAGATGGTCACCGCCGGAAACGGAATCTGCCAGACTGGAGTAAATTTCTCGTCAAAACTGACAATCACCGGAGTCTGATCCCACTTGTCGTAGACTTTCCGAATCAGCAAAGCACAACCACACACCGATAGGGCAAAAACCGTAATCCACCAGAACTTTTCGCACCAGCTTCGGTCCGGACAGCCGAAATACTTCACGCCATGAACGGAAGTTTTTGAAGAAAAATCCAAGAATATTTCCTTCACTCGGCACAGGATGGCCTTCACTTTGCTCAGTTTCATCCCTAGCGGTGCGGATGGCGCGATAACACTGATGACCGTGATGCGTTTTCCACATGTGGGAAGATTAGTTCGAGGCTAGGTGGGCACTCCTCCCGTACCGTAAGTGGAAAGCTCACCTAATTACACCTATTTGAATGTGGCGTTTTCCATTGCAAATCGCTTGAGCGAAGGTTACAAGTGTCGTATTTCTTCTCAGCGATGCAACACTCGGTCATTGTGCAAATTTAAAAAATGCAAAATATTTCACGTTTATGTTCTCTACAATGTTCTTCCACAGTTCAGCGTGACATTTCCCAGATCCATCTAATCGACCGCCAAGGAGTGGACATTTGATCGATCAAACGCTGCTCATTAGCTTCAGCCAGCCATGTAGTCGTAAAATTATATTGCGTCAGCAGAAACTCTTTGCAAGCATGACGAGTATTAAGGGTGACATATTGAAAATGAACATGCAATAGACTCCTCAAGCTGGAAACTTTCAAAGTAAAAATGGGGTGCCGGAATTCCTTAATAAAGATAAAATAGCCTATGTTATAGTTACAAGTAGCTCATGACAAAAAATAACCATAATTTCAAAACAATTAATTCGGTCAATCAAGACTGGTAACGGTGTTCCGAAATGGTGCATTTTCCATAAAGTTTTATAATGTGTTGCAATAATATAGAGAATATAGAGAAAATTCAGGCGAAGCTGGCCATAGAATCACAAAATTTGACACGACCCCGTTAGATTTGGACGAAATTCAGAATAACAGAATATTTTGACATAAGGACATATTGCTTGGGCTCAAGAGACGGGTTTCACCTCAAATCGTATTCGGAGTTGGCAGCACCCTCTCAGATTACAACGAAACTTTCTGGGTGTGCAGTCCATGACTAAATAAGCCGTATTTTGTTTTTTTTTTTTTTTTTTTTTTTTTCAGTCGGTGCGAATCAAAACAAACCCAAAAAAAAGGAGAGAGTTCCTCTCCCATGTGCGCATCAGTAAACAGAGTGCACACAATAGATCGCTAAGAATAAACTATACAAGCCACAGTGGTACATGAGCGTCTTTCCATGCGTCAATTTTTGCCTGTTGAAGTGGCGGACTTGTTCCGTCGCTACAACCTACCCCGCAGTGGGATGTTAGGCAAAGATTGACGTCCATGGTTCGAGTACCACTGGATACATGCCCTTTCGCTCAATTTTCAAAAAAAACATCTGTTAATTTTCCTACCTGCCGCACTCTGACGGACCTTTCAACACTTTCTCTTCACATCTTTCATTCTAGCCAAAAAACATTGTTGTTCACTCTTGGTGCCCCATGGTGATGAGCGAACATCTCCTTCTACATAAACTATTTTATTATTTTTTTTCCAATGCGTTGTATGAGTAAATATTACAAAATAAGTTTTAAGAAAAATATATAGAAAAAAAAATCCAAAATGAGCCCTACACTGAAAAAAAAATATTTTTAAAAATTCAAAGGTCGAATAAAATAAAATACCATTTTTAATTTCGATGAAATTTTGTTATGTTATTGTTAGGTTATTATGCTTCCTACTAACCGTTCATACATCACAAGATGGGCACTTTTAAGAAAACAAAGTTTTTCTAACAAAAATTTGTTCATGTCCCATTGATTTTTTTTTTCAGTGTATTTTGTTATCAAAAACTAAACCAGTGAAGGTCATAACCATCCCATGTTGTTTATAAATAAAGTTATGAGTAAAAATTATAACTTTGTCAATTTTACCAACGAAATACGGAACAAGTTCATCAACAGGTTGAATAATCGTTTCTAAATAACAGCGATCAGTATTCAACCACTGCTGAAACATAACATCTTCTTTGTCATAGGATTCTAATATCAATGTAAGTTCCTCTTCAATGTGTTCATTGAAAGCACACTTTTCACAAGCACGAAAAAAGCATTAATCTGTTCTGGTGGAAATATCGCAAAGCATTTTTTGTATTATTTCATCTTGTGACTTAATTCTTCAACTGTTGAACATTAAATTGACATTTTCATAAATTGTACTCATGCATACATTATGTATACCAGTAGAGTCAAGCAAAATACAATGCTTTGGTCGCAACTGTGTAAATACTATGAAACCAATATTCGATTCTACTAAATAGCCTTACCTAGTGGAGTAAGAAAAGGGGTAGAAAAAATCAATGGGCCATGAACAAGTTTTTGTTAGAAAAACTTTGTTTCCTCAAAAGTGTCCATCTTGTTATGTATGAATGTATGGTAGGAAACATAATTACCTATCTTGAGGCAAAATTTCATCGAAATCAAAAATGGTAGTTTTTTTTTAATCGACTTTGAATATTTTTCAATGTTATTTTTCAGTGTAGGGCTCATTTGGTTTTTTTTTAAATATTTTTTTCTTAAAACTTGACTTATTTTGTGATAAAAACCCATACAATGCTTTTTTATAGGAGTAGTCATTTTTTTATTAAAAACATTTGACAAAAATCGAAAAAAAAAATTTAGCCCTTTTCAAAAGACAGTCTAGAAAAAAATTGAAGAAACTAAGTATGCGACGGGATATGAACCAGCCCAAGGCTAAAAATCTCGATAACAAAGAAAAAAAAAAGCTTTTGAGAAGGGCACATATGTTTGTGATACAACAATTTTAGGAAAACAGTAACTCGGAAATCGTTCTTTTTAGAGAAAAAGAGACTGAAAAAAAACGGTAGGGAATCAAAATGTCCATAAAAGAGAATATACATTAACAAAATTTAAAATAATACAAGAAAAACTCATAATTAAGTTTTTATATTTGAAATTCTTAAAATACGGTACTTTTTTTATTTTTCAATTTCTATGCTAAAATTTGAACAAAAAAACTCTTCTGTTCTTAAAAGATTTTCATAAAATTAATTTATGTTTATCAAAACCACTTTTCAATGCCGTCGTATGATTCTACATTATATTTCTAATCGACATGTATTCATTAATGTTCTCCTTTTAAAACAGGCTCTTTTCATAAGTTATTCTAGATGGTCCATCACCAAAACTATGTTTGTTTCAACAAACATGGATATTCTAACAACTTTTTCTCAGATTTTCACACGACTGGACTGAAGATTACTTCATCATTTTTGTTATTAATCCCACGATGGTTTAGTCTATCGAATCGTAAATCCAGCTTTTGTTAAATTTGAATAGTTGTTTTGATGTGAATTCTAGTTATATGTACACAATAATGTGAAAAAGGATACTGAAAGAACTTGAAAAACACAACTTGATTGAAATATGTTATGAGCAATGGATTTCTACTTATTGGTGCAATATAGAAACCATTGTTAAACCAGCGGATGAATTTGTAGTTAAACCAGAGTTAAACCGGTTGACAGAATGTTAAGTTTTAATTAATTTTTTTTTCATTGACATTTTTTATGGACATTTTGATGCCCTACCATTTCTTCTCAGGCACCTTTTCTGTAAAACGAACGATTCCCGAGTTACTGCTTTTCTAAAACTGCTGTATCAAAAACGCATAAGCCCTTCTCAAAAGTGGTATCTAAGACTGAAATTTAAGATAAAAGGTCACTTTTTGCGTGACATGAACGTCCATTAATTACGTCACGCAAAAAATACTTGTTATTAGCCCCCCCCCCCCTTGTCACGTTTATTTGTATGGACCTTTAATTTTTTTGTATGGATCGTCACGTTTTACTAAACTCCCCTCCCCCACTTACTGCTTGACACAATTTATGGACCTTCCCTAACTGATTCCACTAACATAATGTAGGTATAATATGTTCTAGAAAGTTATCTATTTTAATATGGCAGAAAACTGTGTAGAATATTGTCCTGAGAATAAAAAAAAAAACTCATGTTCGGGTGAATTTTTTTTTACATCACAAAAATCTGGCCGTCAAAATACGAATCTTTTAATATAACTTTGCCAAAGACGCCATCGCTGTTGCTCCACTATTTATGGAGCTATCATTTGAGAGCCTTAAAATCGTCTTTTTGCCCACTTTGCAATGGCAAGATCAAACCCCAGACATTCGACTTCATCTCATTTACCAAACCTGTTGATATAACTGTTGGCCACACTGGCCTGAGCGCACCTTCCGTTGGTTGCGTACCTTGATCGATACACGCTGGAGTGGATTCTGCAACGCAAGCAAATGTCAAGTAACGATGTGTCACCCGATAAGTAAATAGAAGTAAGAACAAAAACTGAAAGAAGGGGATTACATTGTTAACGTTCGTGAATTGAAGGAGTGTAATGGGTGGCTTAATTTTTATAAAGAAGTGAATAAAAGGTTACACTTAGAGCGAAACATAGAGCAAAGGTATAATCTATCCTGAATATTATTAGAGCCAGTAAGTTTAAATCAATTAACTTAAATGTAACCTAAACACTATCCATACAAATAGGTTTCCTACATTTATAGCGTGAGAATGGTGGTTAGCGATTGTTAACGATAGGATAGGATTTATTGAATTACAATCCAGTCGAGAACTGCTTGATCCGTGCCCAGGATATAAACTGAAGGAACTAAACGTGAGTTTGACAATAGAACTATAAGCTAACCTTTTTTCTTCGAACTACAATTACTACTACACCTTACACATAAAGCTAAATTTTAATAGGCTTATTGACTGAATTCTATGAAATTTGAAAGTAGTAATATTTTTCTGTAACGTCCCACATTCTACAGGAAATTATATTCTCCTAGAACTGAAAACTGAGCCTTCGGTGGAGAATTATAATTACGGAAAATAAACCGTTGAAACGACTTTCAACAATAACCCTGCCTCTTGACGATTCCCTTGTTTCTCGGTATTTCTTTGGCCCTTGACTCCTTGATCCTTCTATCCCGAAGGTCTTGTCCACTAGGACAAGTGTACTACAAGTCCTAATTGGTGAGGTTCTCGAGATATCCAAGGATGAATCCAATTTCCTCTTATCCGAACGCGTCACAGCACTCATATATAGTAACTCATTTCAGCTAAAGACTAGAATTTTATCACTTCAAAAACACTGAGATAGACCTCATTTCCTCCAACTAGTGAAAATTCCATAAGCCAAGGGTATCGATCTTTACAGTTTCGATTTTTACGAATCTAATTAACCGAAAAGATCGGTACCCGAATGTAATTTAATCGATAGTTTTACATGTTAAGTGAACGTCCATTAAATACGTCACGCAAAAATGTCTTTTTATTACCTCCCCCTCCTCCCCCCCCCCCCTCTTGTCACGTTTTTTGTATGGACCTTCATTTTTTTGTTTGGATCGTCACGTTTTCCAAAACCCCCCCTCCCACCTTACTGCTTGACATAATTAATGGACCTTCCCTAATCTATATATACAAAAATGGATTTCTGTCTGTCTGTCTGTCTGTCTGTCTGTCTGTCTGTCTGAACCTGATAGGCTCGAAAACTACTGAACCGATCGGCGTGAAATTTTGTATGGAAAAGGTTTTGGGGCCGGGGAAGGTTCTTATGATGGTTTGAGTCCCCTCCCTTCTCTGGAAAGGGGGGCTCCCATACAAATGAAGCACAAATTTCTGAATAACTCGAGAACTGATCAAGCAAAGGAACCCAAATTAGGCATTCGGAAGTTTTTGGAGGCAATAAATGTTTATATGGTAGTCAAAGACCCCTCCCCTCTCTAAAAAGGGAGGCTCCCATACAAATGAAACAGAATTTTCTGCATATCGCAAGAACTAATCAAGCAAATGGAACCAAATTTTGCATGTGGGGTTTTGTGGAGACAATTTTTTTCTATGGTGGTTTGAGACCCTCCCCTCTCCTAGAAGGGTGCTGTCATACAAATGAAACTAAAATTTCTCCATAACTCTAGATCTAATAAAGCAAATGGAACCAAATTTGGCATGCGGGGATTTTAAAGGCAATGATTGTTTCTACGATAGTATGAGACCCCTCCTCTCTCTCTGGGAGGGGAGGGGGGTGTCATATAAATGAAACAAAAGTTTCTATATATCTCGAGAACTAATCAAATGGAACCAAATTTGGCATGTAGAGATTTTTGAAGGCAAGAAATATTTCTAAGGTGACTCTTCATCCCTTCGCCCTCTGTAAGAGGGGGGCTCTCATACAAATGAAACACACATTTGTGCGTAACTCGAGAACTAATCAAGCATATGGAACCAAATTTGACATCTGAAGGTTTTTGGAGGACCGAAATGTATCTATAGAGGTTTGAGACTCCTCTGTCATCTGGAATGGGCCAAAGGGGGGGGGGGGGGGGCTTCCATACAAATGAAACACAAATTTCTGAACAACTCGAGAACTTATCAAGTTAATGGAACCAAACTTGGCGTGTGGAGTTTTTCGAAGGCAAGAAATGTTTCTTTTATGGTTTGAGACTCCTCCGCTCACTGAAAGAGGGGTCTCTAATATATATGAAACACGAATTTTTGCATAACTCAAGAACAAATGGAACCAAATTTGGCAAATGGAGGTTTTTGAAGGAAACAAATGTTTCAAAGGTGGTTTGAGACCCCTCCGCCTTCCGAAAGGAGAGACTTCCATAAAAATGAAACATAATTTTTAGCATAACTCGAGAGCCAATGAAGCAAATGAAACCAAATTTGGCATGTTGAGGTTTTTGGAGGCAAGGATTATTTCTATGGAAGTTCAATACAGCTCCCCATTTTGAAAGGGGGGGGCTCCCATACAAATAAAAAGCAAATTTCTGCATAACTGGAGAACTAATCAAGTAAATCAAACCACTTTTAGCATATGGAGGTTTTTGGAGGCTAGATTTCTATATGCATAAAAATGAATTTCTGTCTGTCTGTTTGTTTTGTCTGTTTGTTCTGTCTGTTTGTTTGTCAGAGAAAATTTATATGAAGGGGTTTTTGGGGCTGGAGAAGCTTCTTATGATTGTTTGAGACCCCTACTCTCTCAGGAACGGAGGCTCTCATACAAATGAGACACAAATTACTTCATAACTCGAGAACTTAACAAGCAAATCGAATCAAATTTGGCATGAAGGGGGTTTTGAAGGCAGAAAAAACCATAAAGATGCCAGTTATATTTAATTTCCCTTCATTTAGTTGCAAGCGTAGCAGCGCACGCACCGGACGCAGCTATTATGTGTTTAACAGTGAATTTCTGTCTGTCTGAACCTTATAGAATCGAAAACTACAGAACCGATCGCCGTGAAATTTTGCGTGGAGGGGTTTTTGGGGTCGTAGAAGGTTCTTATGATAGTCTGGAACCCCTCCCATATCTGGAAGGGGGGGGGGGCTCCCATACAAATGAAACACACATTTCTGCATAACTCGAGAACTAATCAAGCAAAGGAAACCAAATTTAGCATGTGGGAGTTTTTGGAGACAAGATATGTTTCTATGGTTTCTTGAGACCCCGCCACCCTCTGGAAAGGGGGGCTCCCATACAAATGAAACACAAATTTCAACCAAACATGAGAACTATCCCTACTGCCATGGAAATTTGTATGCAGGGGTTTATGGTTTGGAAAAGTAACCTATGATAGTTCGAGACCCCTCCCGCCTATAGAAAAGGGGGCTCCCATGCAAATGAAAAACAAAATCCTGCATAACTCGAGAACTAATCATGCAAATGGAACCAAATTTGGTATAGGCGAGTTTTTGAAGGCAAGAAATGTTTTTATTGTAGTTTGAAGCCCCTCATCTCTCTCGCTCTCTGAAAAGCGGGGGTCCCCATACATATGAAACACAAATTTCAAACAAACATGAGAACTATGCCTACTGCTATGCAAATTTGTATGCAGTATGGCCGGAAAATTTGTATGCAGTATGTCCGGATTTTTTATGCTGGGATTTTTGGAGTCGGTGAAGGTCCTTATGATGATTCGAGACTCCTCCCTCATCTGGAAGGGGGTGCTCCCACACCAATGAAACACAAATTGCCAAATCACTCGAAAACTAATCAAGCAAATGGAACCAACTTTGGCATGTGGGGAGTTTTAGACAAGATTTTTTTCTAAGGTGGTTTGTGACCTCATCTCTCTGGTGGGAGGGGGGGGGGGGGGTGGCCTTTCAAACAAACGAAACAGAAATTGGAACCAAACATGAGAATTATCCATGCAACTTCAACTCAAAATGTGTATTTCTAGGGTAAGAAGCATGTACTGATAGAAGTTTGACCCCTGCTTAGCCAAGAATGGGGGATGCTTGAGTTACTCTCAGTGCTACATTATGCACAAGAAGTTGATCAAAGGTTACGCAAGGGAAAATTACATTCAAACTGACAGAATACGGCTTCGTTTGATGATACATTTTTTTGTCAATGAAATGCTTCTACGCAGAAACAAAGACCTATAGAAACTACCGATCCAAAAGTTTAATTAAAAACATAGGGATTGTATGCGTATAATGGACCCTGTGCGTATAATGGACCCCCTGCCATATTATTGTAATTATTTCGTTATTATCGTATTTCACCTAAGGAATTTTTAAGTCAAACACATAGTATCAACACTAAAACAAAGGTTGGAATATGATTCTTCACAATTGTACTCATAAAACATCATTATTAATTATTTTTACCTATTTACTGCATGGTACAGTGATTTGTAAGTATTTTCGTTACAGGAAAGAAAGAAGCATTTGATCATATAAATTACATGTAGATTTTAAAAATGCATTTTCAAAACGTTAATACCTAGTAACTATATTAAATTTGACTATGCAGTTATAAAAGCTATGAAAAATTGGATAAATTGTCTTAATTTTGAGGGTCCATTATAGGACTCATTGGAAGTGCTATGTTGCCTATTTGGCCACCCTTCATTTCAGTTTGTAAACAAACCGAACTTATTGTTTGCACACCGTCTAAAGTGAAAATCTCTCTCTCTCTCTCTCTCTCTCTCTCTCTCTTTAACACAACTTTCTATCTTGCTTAGTTTTTTTTACAATTTTGTTTTGAAGGCGGCATGTTGTGCCTCCAATTAGCAGATAACAAAATCATGAATTCAACAAAACCGTGGTAATGTCTGTGCACAGGATGCACAATTCAAAACAGTACCACACGGTTTCCGGAAAACAGCTATGTTTTTTTTCCAGAAGAGTTAACAGATAGTCATCTCTGCTACGGTTATGCTCATTGTTTGGAATCGGCAGCCCAAATAAATTCTTGCTAAATAACATAATTTTTAGTTACAGCCAATTTAAGACTAACATGTACCACAAAATTTAAAGTTCAACAACTCCGTAAAATTTTAGATTTGACCATATGCGTAGAACTTTTCTGGTGTTGTAACACATCGGATGCGTTTAGAATTTTATCAATCATGGAGAAAAAAGTATGGTAAAAACAGCCAGTTTAAATTGAATCAACCAATTTTCAATATTAAAAAACGCACAAGCACATTACTAGGTTAATTCAAACAAAACTCAATGCTTGTTCCAACTGGTTCTGTTTGAAATAAATATCGAATCGGTAATTGAAACCAACGGTATCGTTTGAAATAACCAACCTACTGGTTGAAATCAAATAAAAATTAGTACTACACCTACCGTATTTTTCGTTCCACTTATTTATTTGGCATTTATTTAGCTGGACTACCGTTAAACGCAAAACTGTATTAGGTATAGTGTATACCATAGGGCATGGACAGTTATGCGTTTAGTTTCATTTAAGGTCTCCTATAGTAGATAAAAAAATCACTTTATTCTCTCCCGGTTATACGGCATTTTATTTCTTTATAAACAATAACATATAACCGTAATATACTTTTAATCACTATGAATCATAAATTACACTAAATCACCTATTTCACTCCGGACTCACGAAATGTCCACGCACGAACAACTGATAGGAATTTTACTGACTCCAGATGAGGGAAACTAATCATGTAGTTTGTTCTCCATCAAATTTAAGGCCAACCATAAACTATGGCCATTTTCACCAAACATTCAGGTTATTTCAACCTAAGATTTGAATCAGCAAAACAGAACTGTGTATAGCAATTTAATTTTTGGTTAAAACAAACATTTTTAGGGTTGAAAATAAGCAGACTCGCAGTTCTAATCAACTAACCTTAAATTTGAAACAATGTTATTATCTGAGTAGAAATCACTTGAAAAGGCTTTTTTCTTCAACTAAAATCGCGAGTTTGAAGCAAACAAACATCAACTTCAACTCAAGCAGAGCCAGGCTTTACATTTCAACCATAGTGTTGGTTATTTCAAACAAGACTCATTTCTCTCCGTGATGGAAGGTGGCCATAATATATGCATGTCCAAAATATATGCGCTACCCTATTTGTCTACGAGATAACAAATTGGTTTAGCAGCGTCAGATTAATCATTATAATCAAATTAGTTGATATGCGTATTATGGACCCGGGTCTATAATGCGCATTATAGTCCAGGAAAACCTGGACTAAAAAATAGTGTTTGCCATAATTCTGTGTAAATAACTAGTTATTTTCATCAAATGTAGGAGTGTTGCACAAAAACTGAATAAAATTCTTGTGGAATTCATTAAAATTGTCAAAGCTTCTACTAAGGGGTCCATTACTAGCATATCAACCCTAAATCTTTGTTTTTTTTTTCAGAAATTACATTAGTAAACGAAAATATTTTAACCAGATGCATTCACAAAAACAACATAAATGAGCAGGTTCTATTGAATTTTCATTAATTTAGTTGCATGCGTAGCAAGGCTCGCACCGGGTTCAGCTAGTCTATAATAAAATACATTGTTTTGAAAATTTGCTTTGTTGTTTTTAGTGTAGCTACAATTTTTGAATGTCTACATATACTGTGCGATACACTCCTTGGTCTCAGGCTGGAAATAGAAATCCGAAAACAAATTCAAGTATCAAGACAATTCCTAATTACAACCAATTGTCCTCGATTTAAAAAAAAAAATCCATCTGCGGGAAGAGTATCAAATCGCATTATGAAAGCGTTCAATGTGCCAGGATTACAATTTACTGTTACATCACCGGTCATGCATCGTCGATTTCGGCGCCTCGTCCATTCAAAACCGTTACGCACCACCGCTTCTGACCAATCGCATTTCCGGCCCGTTCAAAGCCCGGCCCCTTAATCCTACCCGAGCGTGCGTAAGTTTCCCAGTAAAATCCCAAATTGCCGCCAATAAAAATGAAATCACAATGAGAGAAGAAATTTTAGAGAATCCAGCGGGATTTTGATAAATGACCAAGGAATTAAATCGATTTTCGGTCGTTGAAGAACTCTTTTGTGCAGGAAGAAAAAAAAAACAATTCTGGACCGACGAGGGAACGAAACTGTCATCGAAGTGTTATTTATTCCAATATATTTTGCATCCAAGCTATTGTTTTCCCCCGGCGGCAGCATCCTGACCGAACATCGTGAACTGCGACCCGGGAAGCGTCCTGTAGGTCAACCTTTTTTTCCCCTCCGATCATTGCGGCTTTGGTCAATCCCGTCTTGCCCCGAAAACGGCGAGGGGTTGTGACCCCTAGGGGTGAGAACATTTTTAAGCACAATCTTTTGTCAACGCAAATGATGCTGTTTCTTCTTCGTCGACCCATTCGCTTTAAAATCAATCAACGGTCAGCGCCGGGCATTGCTGTTGTTGTTGTAACTCTGACCCTTTTCGATATGGTTTCGATTTGTGTGCGCGCGCAATTATAACGAATTCAGGGTATAATCTTTTTCCACCCGGGTAAAAATCGTCTTGAAAGTCGGGAGGGGTCAAATGGCACCGAAACGTCGGTGTGAAAAGCTGTCAATTAAAATTTATTGCAACTCGCATTCGAGAGCGTATAATCGCTTGACCCTAGCGCAGCGAGCAGCAACAAAGAGGAAAAGTTGCATTCCGGTCAAATAAATAGACAATTTAAATAAATTTTGCAATTTGGGCCGGAAAGGTCAGCTTCTATGGCGATTTCTGGCGCGAAAAGGGGCCAGCTGTGGGAAATAACAGAAATAACGGTCAGATGTTGCTCAATGGAATACAACCATGGAGGATTTCCAGTCAGAAACGCTAAAAAATATTGATGCTGTCACGACAGTTTCCGGTTTTAATGAAATTTTGTCCATATGTATATTTCTAACTAAGATAACATTTTTCATAGAAAAAAAAAACGTAAACTTTCCTGTGCTAATTATGTATAAGGACTTATGTAATATGTGAATTTTATTTTTTCAAAACATCATAACATGTAAACGATTATTCTGATCAAAAAGTTGTCTGAGAAGAAGTTGTAGGTCATTAATATAGACACTGTATATAGACCGGACAACGCAAAATCATACAATCTGCCAACCCTGAAAAATGTCATAAATTTGAGCAATTGATCTGGCACCACTTGTATTTGTACAACTGAAGTAAACAGCAATAGGCTAAAAAAAAGATTCGGGTTTCGATGTTGGTAGTTTTGCTGATTCCGTTCGAAGATATTCATTTAAAGGCATAGTGAAAAGTGCCGTGTAAAAATGAATTGTTTGAGCGAAATTATGGCAATAACTCGCGATGTGAAGTGAATTGTGGATTTCTTCCGGTTTCAAAGAAAGATAATAAAAGGCAATAAATAAAAACACCGAAAATACTTACATTTAATGAACATGGAAGTAGAAATTCCCTTATTCGTTCATAATTGGCTTTTTGTCAAACAATACTTGATCACAATACTTGCTCCGTTAAAGTGAATCAAAAGTTAACCATCCGTTTGGCTGCATTTGACATTGGTGGTCGTTTGGCTGCATAAGACAATTGTTGTCCGGTCTATATACAGTGTCTATAGTCATTAAGGGTTCTTTGAGAAAACATACACTGAAACTAAAAAAATGTAAGTTCATGTAAAAAAACATAAAACCCCCCTTCGAATTTTCTTTTAAAAAATTGAAATACCTTGAAGTTATATCCTTAAATCTAGTGAAGTTTTTAAGACGGTCGTTTCTTTAACTTTTGAATATATGGGTCATTCCATATCAAGTGACCGGAGAAATGCATCGACCCTCTTCGATCTGGAAAACTCAAAATTATTGATATACTTTTTCTAGGCTTATTAATCAAAAATCCAAAGTTTGAGACCAAATCGGTGAACCCCTCGGCCCATGGGCTGCCCCCATTTTTTTGAGATTTTGTGAAAAGTCAATATATTGTTTATTAAATATCTCGATGAATAAAAGAGCTGCAAACAATGTAAAATATTTTTCTTGAAGGAAATTAAATTTGCTACCAAATAAATACATTTTGTATTTTTACAGTGTTGCCAACATTGTTATTTTTGTGGTTGAAATATTAAATTGCGTTTTTTCAAAAATGCCCCACTTTTTTCAATCTTTATGGCCTAATGTGTTTAGCAGACTTTTTTTACATAAGAAACATTATCGAGACGAAACAATTTGTTCGTCATGGAGATATTGATTTTTAAACATTTCATGTTTTATATTCAATGAATTAAAATTCAAAAATAATGTTAACATATTCAAAGTGTTTTCTGAAAATGGGTTTAATAACAATCACAATAGGTGATTGTGCTAGCAATTCTTTATTGCAAGATTCCAATTCGAGAAAAATCTTCAGTAAGCGCCCCTTACGTTTTATTTGTGATTATTTTTCAAAACAGATATTCATGCTAGGATTCATTTTTTGTCAATCGAATCATCAAGCTATCTATCTATCTTCTAAAAATAAAAATGACATGGAACGGTATGTCACGATTTAACTCAAGAACAGGTTTACAGATTTCCTATTTTTTTAAATCTGTTCTTCTTGGCTCAATCAAATCACATAAAAATGGTACCCGTTTCTGAGCTCCAAATACTTTTCATAAAACAGTGGCATCGAGCATTAGCAAATCTGTCTGCCAATTTTTTTTGCTTCTTAATTGTTGTGATGCCACAAACTTCTACATCTGCTGTACCATAGCGTGCCCAAATCATCATCATTTGGAGTTTGTATGGTAGTTCCTTGAAGACTAGCTCGTCGCCAATCGCTTTAGAGTTCCACCTAATCCATTGTTTGACCTTACCGAATGCCGTTGCAAAAAAGTGCCATTCATCTGGAACGCCAAGGTGTTCTCGATGGTACAGTAAATTCATTTATTTTGTACTGTGAAACCGTACCGTCAGAGAACTAATAAATTTTTGTCAGCTTAGTAAGCTGAGATTTAAGAAATTCTATGAATTTCTTCTGGAAAGCGAAAAAGGTTGCTGTGTTGTGATCCAAGGTATCCGAAATGATAACACAATTCAATGGAACAATATTTCCTTGCTGCGAGAAATAGGCAGCAAATGGGTGAACGGTTGCTTGAGAATTGTTGTAGTGGACCCCTTGTACAGTATCCCGAAAAGCAAAGGAAAAGTTTGTGTTAGTGTTAGCGTTAATAAAATATTCTTTGTAGATTTGATATTAATGTCAATCACTTTATTTTTGAAAATCTTAATCAGACTTTTTTAAATCTACTTCTGGGAGTGAACATTATTTCAAGTTTGCAAATGTTTTAAAAGCATTATTGTCACTATCCTTAGTCACATCTATCTTCAAAGTAGTTTGGCAGAGGAGGAGGAAATGTTCATGTAATACCAGAAAAACAAATGAAAAGATTTCCAAAAAGTCGGCCACAACCAGAACTTCTCCGTCGGTCAAGTTGTCCCGAGTGAACTGGTAGAACTCTCCCTGTTTCGCTGCAATATAGTCAGGCTTCCTAACAAATGCGGCTTTTCACTCTGGTGGGCGCAGAGTGTTTCGCTAAGGTGCGCCAGCACTAATCGCTTCTGCTTGAGGATACGAGATGTTCTCTCCCGAATACTTTTACACTCCTTCTTACCAGCCAGTTCTTTACTCACGTCTGCCTGACGCAGGGTTACCATTAGATTTTGAAAAATATCTGGCATGTCACAAATAAAAAATCTGGCAAAACCTGGCAATACACGGAAATGTCAAAATTTGAACTTGCAATTGAAAAGGGTCAAAGAGGTTTTACAAATGTTGTCCCAAAATGAGTCCTTTTTTGACTCGTATACTCGCATTCTTTAGTAACAGTCAAGCGTGGAATTACACTATTTGACCAATGCCAAATATTTAACTGACTACCCATTCGTACAAAATTGCTACGAATCGTTTTCAGTGGACGTGGACTGCAGTCACGCAGATCACTTAACGCTTTAGTGGAGTAGGAATTTTTAAATTTAAGCGGTGCGTTTTTTGTTAGATCCGCCTTGATGAAATATAACAGATTACATAAGAGTGGTAGAATAAACAAATTTTTAAGATATGAAATGTTTAAAAATCAATATCTCCATGACGGAGCAAATTGTTTCGTCTCGATAAGTGTTTCTTATGTAAAAAAGTCTGCTAAACACATTAGAGCCATAAAGATTGAAAAAAGTGGGGGCATTTTGAGAAAAACGCAATTTAATATTTCAACCACAAAAATAACAATGTTGGCAACACTGTAAAAAATACAAAATGTATTTATTTGGTAGCAAATTTAATTTCCTTCAAGAAAAATATTTTACATTGTTTGTAGCTCTTTTATTCATCGAGATATTTAATAAACAATATATTGACTTTTCACAAATCTCAAAAAAATGGGGGCAGCCCATGGGCCGAGGGGTTCACCGATTGGTCTAAAACTTTGGATTTTTGATTAATAGCCTAGAACAAGTATATCAGCCAATTTTGGTTCGAATCGAAGAAGGTCGATGCATTTCTCCGGTCACTTGATATGGAATGACCCATATGTTTTTGAATTTTCATGGATTTTTTTTAATATTGTGAAATTACGTATTTTCTAATATTGTTTTTTTGTTGTTGGGGGATTTAAACACTCCTGTGACCAATAATACGAACTTTTGTAGTTTATCCCTGTTTACTGTATACGCATTGGGCAAGCTGACCACGATTTGTTGGGTAGTCAGCTGCTTGCCACAAAACGTTCCCAGTCAGGTATGATTTGGTTTGCGAACTCAATCACCTTACCAGGATTTGCTGACCAAATCTCATCGGGATGTAAACAACCATTACCAAGAAATTTTGATCAGCACCTATACAATGCACTACAGCTACAAAGCAGATGCTCCAATGTTTTGCTTTCTAGGTTACAGAAGCGGCATATATCATTCTGAAGCCGGCCAATGTTCTTCAAACGATATCTGCTCGGACAGTGCCCTGTTACTAGGCCAGTGTTTATATAGAGAGCTCTCTTATTGAGCTCTAAGAGCTTTTTGGATTTATTTGCGTTTGGACTTTTTGACTGGTTACACTTTCGGACAGCCAACCAATTGGTTATCACCTTTTGTTCTTCCCAGCATTTAATTTCCATTTTTATAGTCTAGTTTGATACACCGCAGAATGGCTCTGGGCCAAGAAACTGTGAACTAGATCATATTTTTGCGAGATGGTCTGCTATATCATTCCCTTCAATGCCACTGTGTTCAGGAACCCAATACATGTTTACTGAGTTCTTTTGACACAGTAGTTTCAATGACAGAATACATTCCCAGACAATTTTTGATGTACATTTATAAGCGCAGAATGATTTTAAAGCTGCCTGACTGTCTGAGAAAATACAAATATTTGCATATCTGTACTTTCTTTTCAGGCGAACATTCACGCATTCTAGTATTGCAAAGATTTCTGCTAGGAAAACTGTTGGCCACTGTCCCATAGCCACTGACATTTTGATTCCAGGACCATAGATTCCTGCCCCAATTCGTTCCAATTTTTGAGCCATCTATAAAAAAAAATTGAACCTTGGCGAACAGTGGGTCCTCTGGCTTCCCAATCTGTACGCGATGTTTCGCGTACCTTGTAGGAAACGTCATAATTGTCCAGCGGTTTCATCGAGGCTCCATTCATATTTATCACCGGTCCTCTTTTAAAATATCTTAAAATAATCAGATGACCAGTAAGATCACCTAACATTATATTTCTAGACCTTTTCAGCATCCGAGCACTTCTTTCCGACATATTTGTACAACGGCAGCAGATTGAAAATTGTATTTAGTGCTTTAGATGGAGTGCTGCGCAAAGCTCCAGTTATAGCAATGCATGCAAGTCGTTGAAGTTTTGCTTCTGCAGTAGCTTCCTTGGTTTTCGACCACCACACTAATGAAGCATACGTTATTATTGCACATATAACAGATGTGTAGACCCACCTAATCATTTTTGGTCTTAAGCCCCATTTCCTTCCAATGGTTTTAGAGCATAACCATGAAGCACTAATAGCTTTGTTTATCGCATAATCAAGATGTGCATTCCAATTCAGCTTAGCATCCACAATTACGCCTAGGTATTTAACCTGTTCACTAAATTGAATGTGTTCTCCTCCAAGCTCGATTGCTTCAAGGTTAAACTTTCTCTTCCACGTGAAAGGTACAATTACTACTTTTGATGGATTAATGCTTAGACCCTCCTTCATACACCAAGATTGGGTATCTTTTAAAGCCTGTTGCATTCTACCTGATACTATATTGTCAAACTTCCCTCCTACTAAGATGACTATGTCATCCGCAAAGCCTACAACCTCGAAACGTTTCGCTTCTAAGCTTCTCAGAAGATTGTCTACAACTAAAGACCACATAAGTGAGGAGAGTACTCCTCCTCCATTGCCCTCACCTTAATAGAAGCTCCTACCAGCTCAAAAGTGATTTCTCTTTTTGCAAGCATAGTATGAATCCAGTTGACAATGCTAGTGTTAAAACTCCTCTTCTTCATATCTCGAGCCATTGAGGAATAAGATGTATTGTCAAACGCTCCTTCAATATCCAAGAAAGAACAAAGTGCTATTTCTTTTACTGACACAGATTTTTCGACTTTTTCTACTTGCGTATGAAGCGCTGGTACGTTGATTGCAGCAAACTGAAACTTTGACAAACAATGCTTTTGCATATACGATCAACTCGACCTATTCCTTCAGAACCTTTTCCACAGTCTGAAAGATTTTGGATTCGTCATATCACTCTTACCATGTTATAGTACAAAAATATTACTCTTGCTGACCTCCATTTTGATTGGATGCAGTTCAGCCTTAAGCTTGTCTTAAAAATCTTTATAAGAAACGGAACTAGCATGGCCTCACCCTTTTGGAGCAATGCTGAAAATATGCCGTCTACACCTGCCGATTGAAATGGCTGAAAAGATCTAACTGCATGCACTACCCTGGATGTTGTAAAGATTTCATCCTCTATATCTAAGGTCTGTATCCGCAATAATCCGGACACCTCAAAACATGAATAAAACATCAATTTCGCATTATATTTCCGTCGCAGTTGTTTATTTCAGATTCATGGGATGTGTTTTAACAATTCGTGAAGACAAAACATAGTTATTCGGTATTTGCATAAACTTTTCGAACTTTGCGCTTAACTCGTCCATTTGGCTTTGTACAGACCCTCTTCGGAAACCGTAGCAGCCGTCTTTGTCCAAATTTGCTGGAAGTGTTTGATGTCTTTGATTCCTTGCTTCTTTCCAGAAAGCTTCCGCTTCATCAGAGCCCAATTTGGCCGGTTTGAGGTTTTAAGTTCAATGTTCACTTGATTTGCTTGTTACCACTCCATCACAGTTTCAACATAGTGTCATGATGCCAAATCGGGCCAGAACAAAGGTTTTTCTTTGTGACTTTTGATGAAGTGTAGCAATCGCTTCTGCAGACACTCTTTCTGATAGATCTCCTTGTTGATTGTGCCACACAAGGTATTTTTTGGGAAATTTCGATGCCTTCTTCGTTCTGAAATGCTCAGCTGTAGCATTTCTGGTCATAGCAGAATAAAAAGCCAGCCCTAGAAGCTGCTTGAAATCCTCCAGGACATAAGTTTCATCGTCCATAACAACGCATGAAAACTTCGTCAAATATTCGCAGTACAAACGTCGAGCCCGTGATTTTGCTGCCAATTTCTGTTTGTCGTTGCGATTTGCAATTGTTTTTACTTTATACGACTTATGTCCCAAACGTTGTTTTGATTTTTGGACAAAACCAGGTGACATCCCTATTTTACGAGCCACAGTTCGAATGGAGAGATTTGGGTTTTCGTTAATATCCTTTTCACCTATCGGTCCATGATCGCAGCAAGCCGTGCTCTGAAACTGACGTGTTTTGTCTTTGCTGTGTCGTTTTCGCGAAACAAAATATCAAAAAATTAATTCGTAATTCAACATAAACAAACAGTGAAATCATAAAACTTCCGTGTGTTTTGTGTACGACGTAGTGAATGTAATCGATTCCCTCCCAAAATATGTGATGATCGGTAGTATTTCCCCATTTTGAAAATTCTTTTGCACCCGGAGGCAGAGTTAAATCAGCTTTGTTTTGTTTGTTAGTGCTACAGGTATACCTCGATAGTACGTACATCAACTTTCTCACTTCAAATCGCAATTGCATAAAAACTACTGGTTGTATCTGAAATCGAATACAACCAAAAAAAAAGCGCAACCTTCTCCTCTTTCTTTTGTTTGTATAAAATTTCAGATCAGTCTGTAGTTGCGACTTAAAGTGATAAAGTTGATGTATGTACTATCCAGGTAAACCTGTATTAGTATTGTGCCACCCGGGTATAAAAGGTAAAATTATAGTGTTTTTCCGGTTTGTCGCGAGTGAATTGATGATTATTAGCAGTTTTGAAGTCGATATAGAGTCGCGTCATAACGAGGGATTTTGATAATTGGCAGAGTGTGGAGTGAAAAAAAGACTAGTGCAATGTAAAAAACGGCCATTTTCTGGTCTGAAGCAACCATCGAAGCTAACGCGCATGCGCGTCAGCGCGTCTGAGTGGCTGGCATATAATTTTCAGATTCACTCATCTCACGTGGTCTACAGATGAGAGCTGTGAAGTTTTTTTTTCATTCATTACCCAGTGATTTTGATTTTTCAAGTTTAATTTTTACTCGAAAGTGTTGTTACCTGCGATTTTGCGAAAAGCGGAGAGCTTCCCCCGTAGAGACATGAATGCATCCTTTAGCATCACAGGGTGGCCGTCCCAATGAAGACTGAACAGCAGTAACAATATCCGGTGAGATCTATCCGATTATAACTATATTTGAACGATACTACTAAATACGTGCCATCGTCAAAACAATATGATTTGATGATGGAAGTGTATGCCCAATACTAATTTCCATTTGATGTTTGTATTGTGTCTATGCGGTGCTGGTTGTAAGTGAAAGTAACCTCGGAATGGACGTGAGTAACCAGGTATTCTGAAATGGGTCACTGGAACTCAACAGAGCTAACCTTCCAACTCCCGGGCTAGAAATGATTGCTAGAACTTGCTAGAACAGTGCAAGTGAGAGTAATATTATTCGCGCCGATCATCAAAACCGCATGGTATATGAGTTTACCAATTTATGAGGAGAAATCGGGTAAAATGGACATTTTCTGAGGTCAACCCTACACGAGATTATCATCATTCCATTCTCCGGACATTTTCACAGAAGTATAGTGCAAGTGATAGTAATATTACTGGCTCCTATCTTCAGAACCACGTGGTATATGAGTTTATGCATGCATGAGGGTAAGTCAGGTAAAATGGACCACTTTCTGGCATCCGATCAAAGTAAAATTGGTTTCATCTAGGAGCATTTCTCTGCCAAATGAGCAAATGACTGAACTCGACCCTCTCCGATTTGGATGAAACTTTGCACATATCTTCGGAATTGGTGACGATGGATTTTTCGCCGGTTAAGGGAATTTTTTGACTCAAGACAAATTTTTCAAAAGGGCGTATGTGTTTTGTCATGCGTATTTTTCAAAAAATCATAACTCGAAAACCGTTGGTTATAATAAAATTGCGTCTGAGAAGATGTTGTAGTTAATTAACTTGACTTTATGAAAAAAAATATGTACACTGTAAAAAAAATGTTTTTCTTCAAAACAAATCAAAAAATATACTTAAAATCAATTAGAAAATCTGTCCAACGTACGATTTTTATAATTTTTTTTTTTTCAAAGAGGCTTTGAGTTGTAAGAAGAAGAATAAAAGTTGTTTTACGATGGAGCAACATAAGATAAAAAAATTCTTGCAAGTAAGAAAATTCAAGTTGTTTCCTATTTGTTGTTTTTGCATAAATAACCATATTTTAATAATTTAATACAATTTTTTCAGTGATTTTAAACAAAAATGCACTTAGTGAGCAACATTCTATTTGTATCCGTTTTCGAGATAATTTGAAATTAATGTCGAAAAAATGGCTTTTTCCATGAAAATATACCTTTTTCAAATGCTAGTCGTGATTGTCCATCTGCAAAAGTATTCTTTTCAGATTGTACATAAAATTTTCTACAATATACCTTTTATTACCGAGAATACTAGACAAACTGATTCCTGATATTTATTGTAGGTAAGACGACAAAATTTGCTGCTTTTACTTACAGTATATTATGAAAACCTAACCCAAAACAAAAATAGTTAGTATTCATGTTAGTGTACAAGCGTATTTTTTACAAATAGAAACATAATGTATTTAATTAGCTAAACTGTTTATACCAGTAAGAATACAATTGTTACGCCCATTTATACCTATTCATGCATGAGAAGGGAGCTGCAGAATGGGGTGGTAGTTATCAGCAAACAAAAATGATACCTGGTACACAGAAATATCCCAAGTAACAATTTTCGTTTTATAAGGGTTCTGAAGAGCATAAATTAGACTTCAAGAATGCTATAAAACCATGATAAAACCAGCAATGTTCTCTGGGATCACTCCTTCATTCCAGTTGCAGATAACAAAATCGCTGCGAAAAATATTTTCAACTGACGAAATACTGAGTTTTCATAATATTTATAGGAATGTTAGGAAATAGTGTTTGTAAAAATGTAAATACATTTTTTTTAAATAGTAGAAAAAATAAATAAATCATTTATGAACAAAAAAAAACGAATAAGAAAATGTTCAATCTTCGTGGTGTCAAAAGGATAGTTGTTGAAAACTTTATGTAAAATTTGAAAAAAATACTTCTGAAGGTGGACAATCACGACTAATTTTTGAAAAAGGGATATTTTCATGGAAAAAGCCATTTTTTCGACATTAATTTTAAATTATCTCGAATACCGATACATATAGAATGTTGCTCACCAAGAGCATTTTTGTTTAAAATCACTAGAAAAATTGTATTGTATTATTAAAATATGGTTATTTATGCAAAAACAACAAATTGGAAAAAAATTGAATTTTTCTTACTTACAAGAACTTTTTTATCTTAAGTTGCTCCATCGTAACTTTTATTCTTCTTCTTACAACTCAAAGCCTTTTTGAAATTTTTTTTATAAAAACCGTACGTTGGACAGATTTTCTAATTGATTTTTAAATTTAGTTTTTGATTTTTTTTGAAGAAAATTTTTTTTTTCACAGTGTACATATTTTTTTCATAAATTCAAATTAATTAACTACAACTTCTTCTCAGACGCAATTTTATTACAACCAACGGTTTTCTAGTTATGATTTTTTGAAAAATACGCATGACAAAACACATAGGCCCTTTTGAAAAAAATATCTTGAGTCAAAAAATTCCCTTAACCCGCGGAAAATCCATTATCACCAATTCTGAAGACATGTGCAAAGTTTCATCCAAATCGGAGAGGGTCCTGCAAGATTTTGACTTTTTCCGGCTGATTTCATCTGGAAACGCTCTAGTGCAATATAAAAAACGGCCATTTGCTGGTCTGAAGCAACGATCGAAGTTAACGCGCATGCGCGTCAGCACGTCTGAGTGGCAGGCATATAATTTCAGATGCACTCATCTCACGTGGTCTACAGATGAGAGCTGTGAAGTTTTTTTTCATTCATTGCCCAGTGATTTTGATTTTTCAAGTTTAATTTCTACTCGAAAGTGTTGTTACCTGCGATTTTGATTGTATTTCATTTGTACTAAATATATTCGTGCTGTTCCACGAAATAGTTGCCGAAAAGCGGAGAGCTTCTCCCGTAGAGACATGTATGCATCCTTTAGCATCACAGGGTGGTCGTCCAAATGAAGACTGAACATCAGTAACAATATCCGGTGAGATCTATCCGATTATAACTATATTTGAACGATACTACTAAATACGTGCCATCGTCAAAACAATATGATTTGATGATGGAAGTGTATGCCCAATACTAATTTCCATTTGATGTTTGTATTGTGTCTATGCGGTGCTGGTTGTAAGTGAAAGTAACCTCGGAATGGACGTGAGTTACCAGGTATTCTGAAATGGGTCACTGGAACTCAACAGAGCTATCACCTTCCAACTCCCGGGCTAGAAATGATTGCTAGAACTTGCTAGAACAGTGCAAGTGAGAGTAATATTATTCGCGCCGATCATCAAAACCGCATGGTATATGAGTTTACCAATTTATGAGGAGAAATCGGGTAAAATGGGCCATTTTCTGACGTCAATCCTGCACGAGATTATCATCATTCGATTCTCCGGACATTTTCACAGAAGTACAGTGCAAGGGATTGTAATATTACTGGCTGCAATCATCAGAACCACGTGGTATATGAGTTTATGCATGTATGAGAGGAAATCGGGTAAAATTGACCACTTCCTGGCATCCGATCAACGTGAAGTTGGATTCATTCTGTTCTCCAGCTTGTTTTGCAAATATACGGTGCATTTGGGTTCAATATAGTAGCACCGAGTAGAATTTTTGGGTAATAATACTAGTTTGCATCCAAAATGAGGGGAAAAATGGGCAAAATGGGACCTTTACTGTGGTGAACCCTAAATAAAACCAACACTCTTCGATTTCTCGCATTTTTTCCCATAAGATGAGCTTTATTTCAGGATTCCTACTCTGCGGGGTCCATTTTTGCCTACTGTGCAGTGGTGTGCAATCAAGAAGGCCTGTAGATAGTGAGTCCATAGTCAATACCGTCCCATCCGTTACGTCTTCATCGACTTCAACGGAGTCTCTTGGTTATAAAACCAGTTTGTCATATAACATTGAGACATTCAACAATGGCATCATGGGAATTCATGTATCGCCACAACGATGAAAATGAAAAGTGCTTCCTACCCCCAGCAAAAAAAAAACAAAAAATTATGGATGGAGTTAAGCGTGATATATTTGACGTTTGGAAGATGAGGACCGAACAAATCACAACGCCATCTTCGCGCGTGCATGAAATTGTTACGATACATTAGCATCAGAAACAGCAATCTTAGAAAAATTGGGAAAGAATGAAATGAAAGAAGTGTCATTTGAACAGGGGAACGATACGAATGATAGTTGTGATATTGAATTAAAGAATTAAAGGCAAGCATACTATTGAAATTGAATGGCATTTTTTGCAACTTCACACGGCAAGAGTCCTTGTGATGTGATGTTCAGAGGCGCTCCTAAGAGAATGGCAACTATAGCAAATTTAGCTAAGCAACACGAACATCCTATTAACCAATGATAGACAACTTTATGACTGGGCAAATAATCGCAAAAAGGACCATGAAACAAAAATGACATTTTGCTTTGTTTCCACCGATGAATAAAAGTAGGCCAAAAAGGAATTCGATCCGATTTTTAACAAAGCAAAAACAATTCCTGAAACTCAAAAATATCCTTCTTACATTCCAGTTTCCAATAACCAAATTGCAGTTAAGGTATTTCCTATTTCCAATGATGAACCCAAAGTATTTAATGTATTCAAATTATCTGAAATTTAAAAATTATATGAAAATAGCCTGTTTTTCAATAAAATACATTTGGTTGTGGACATCACGACTAACAATCAAAAAGGGAAAAAATAATGCAAAAACATGAATTTCTGTTATTAACTTTAGGACGGCTATGTTTACGAAAAAAGTTGTTATATGATGTAGAAGGAGATGTTCGCTTATCACCATGAGGCACCAAGAGTGGACAGTAATGTTTGCCAGAATAAAAGATATGAAGAGAAAGTGTTGAAAGTTCCGCCAGTGTACGGTAGGTTGGAAATAGAATAGAAGTATTGAAAATGGAGCGAGAGGCATGGGTAAAGTAGTACTCGAACCAAGGACGTTACCTTTCCCTAACATCCAACTGCGGGGTAGGTCGAGGCACGGACGAGTCTGCCACCTCAACAGGCAAAAGTAACATGTTGGTACGCGCTCATGTACTACTGACAGCTGTGTGATAGTTTCTAGCTGTAGTTTGTATGCACTCTGTTTTGATGCGCACATGAGAGAGGAACTCTCTCCTTTTTGGGTTTGTTTTGATTTGCAACGTCTGAGATCACTCAGGTTTTTTCTCGTCATCTCTAACGTAGAGACCTCGGAGAGAAATACCGTGAAGCGTTGCGATACTGGTCCCCACCAGTATGATTAATGGTTAACACCATTTATGGGTTTAACATACTCTAATTGTTATGTTTTCTATTCTCCGTGCGTGGAGTAACGATTATGATGTAGAAGAAGATGTTCGCTCATCGCCATGAGGCACCAAGAGTGGACAGTAATGTTTGCTAGAATGAAAGATATGAAGAGAAAGTGTTGAAAGTTCCGTTCCTTTCATTCTAGCAAACATTACTGTCCACTCTTGGTGCCTCAGGGCGATGAGCGAACATCTTCTACATCATAATCGTTACTCCACGCACGGAGAATATAAAACATAAGAAATAGAGTATAAAGTTGTTATATGCTTTTTAATTAAAAATTATGCATGAAATCTATATACTGGTATATCTTAATAAAAAAAAAATCATTTTCAACATTTTCAAAAACTTTACATATATTTAGAAACAAAAAAAAAATTAAAGAAGTGACCATCTAAAACTTTTCGCCAGCTTTAACATAACATAACTTTAAAGACACCTTTTTTTTGAGAAAAAATAGGAGGATCGAGAGGGAGTCCGATAAAATCAACGTGTTATGTTTTTCAAGCATGAGTTAACGAATTTTTTAGTTTCAGTGTACTTTTATTTTTTTCGGAAAACACTTCATTACTTACAATTTTTTAATCAGATGAGTCGTTTGCGAAAAATTTCTGTATGAAAAAATAAAATCCACATTTTAAATACGCCCTTACAGACAATTAGTCCAGGATGATTTTTGATTTTTTAGACGAGAAACGTAATTCGGGGTAGAAACCAACATATGGTCAAAATTTCATTCAGATCGGAGAGAGTAGGGTCCAACCGGTTTGTAATTTTGGCTGGAAATGCTCCATGATTTTGCTGTGAGACCAACGCTGACCATGATTTCGCTGTTTAAAGAATTCATTTTTTTATTTCCAAACCAATTAATTTGCAATCAGAACATAAAAATGTTAAGATCCGAGAAAACCGCTGAATGAATCGCCATCTCCTAATAACGACATCGAAGCCTCCACTTAAAAGGCAATGTGTCCAATTACCCGCCAAGCAAACATTATTGATACAACGTTTTCTTCTTATTATTATTCTTATTGCCCCTCCGAGTGACGTAGAGTTATTAGTGCAGTTACAATTGTTCGCACCGAAACAACCTGCTAGCATTGGCCAGCGGAGTTAAGTGATTGATTTACTGTTTAGGCGCAACTGTCTCGCGCAGTCTGCTGAACGCGTCGTGTCGTTAATCGCATGTCACGCACTTGGAGAGCAAAGGCGACGACCGGTGCAGCATTCCTTGCGTTAATGTTGTGCATTCCCCGCATCGACCGGCCAACGCAGCAGCCGACGTTGACCGGTCGATTCCCCAGTGGCACACGTACGTGCCATTGCTGTCAAGGGTCAAAGTCAATGTCCAGAGAGTGCGCTCTGTTTGTTTAATTCTATTAGAATCTGGATCAGGCTCGATCGAACGATCAGTCTCAATTCAACTTCCGATTCATTCGCGTGTTGTTGGCGTCTTCGAATAGAATGGTGATTCTCAGAATTTTCCGGAGATTCTTCACTCGCTTCCGGTTGCTAACTGAGGAGTACTTTTCCAGTTCGTCCATTCACGGGATGCAGTATCTGGCTTCGAGCAAGCAATCGCCAGTGGGAAAAGTGCTCTGGATCGTCATTTTCATCGGGTCGATATCGGCATGCACTATCCTGTCGCGGGAGATCTATCGCAAGTGGCAACAGACTCCGGTCATCATTGCCATCAACGAAAGGATGACACCGATTTGGGAAATTCCCTTCCCTGCCATAACCATTTGCCCGGAGGTGCACAACTACACGGCTAGCGAGTTCCGAGTGGAATGTGCCTTTTACGCTTACCCGTACAAGGAGTGTGAAGTGACAAAGACTCTGGTCGGTGAAACGTCCTGTGCCACATTCAACATCCTTTCTCTGGCGCAGATGTTCCACCCGGAAGTATTAATCAATGCCTCAAACTACCAATACCTTCGTGAAATAACCGAAGTCTCAACCTGGAACCTGGCAGTCGGCTACAACAACAGTAATCACATTCCATCTTACCCGGTTCGTGCCTTCAGGATAGGAACCTTACACGGCGTTTCCGTTACCATCCAGCAACGGTCCATTCCGGAAATCAATCGCCATCGACCGAACACCACGGCAGCGTTTCAAATCATCCTGCACCTACCGAACGAATACCCGCAAAGTGCCAACGCCTACTACGAGATCCCGGCCAACCAAGACGGAGAGCTGCACATCACCCCTCACATGACAACCACTTCGGAAGAGTTGGAAGATTATCCGCCCATTAAACGCCAATGCTACTATCACGGGGAACGGAAGCTCAAGTACTTCCAACACTACACCGCGGCCAATTGTGAGCTGGAATCGATGGACGATTACATAACACAGTACTGCGGATGCGCCATGCTGGCTGTCCCAGGCCGAGAGAACATCACCGCCTGCAGCGTTGGGAAGGAAGATTCCTACTGCTGGATGGAGGAACAGGAAGACCTTCAGTACAGCATGTCGTTCGATCGCATTCACCTGTACCCGAAACCGGAGGACGACTGCCTGCCCTCGTGTACGGCAATTTCCTACGATGCGGACGTCACGGTTTTCCCGACCAAACGATTTCAACGAACGGAGAATAGGTTGGTTCTGAGCTTGACGGGCAGCTCGTGCAAACAATTAACATATTGGCGACATTAATTTTACAGCATCACCACGACCAATTTGTGGCTAGGCTTCCGAACGCCGCAGTTCGTGCCCTGGAAGCGGCGGGAGCTGTTCAGCGAAACCGAGCTGATTGCCAGCATAGGAGGGCTGGTGGGGCTTTTCATCGGGGCGAGTTTGCTGAGTGCCGTCGAGCTGATTTACTTTTTCACCATTCGATTGGCGGTAGTTTTGACGATGGCGACGGAGGTGCCGACGTCGGTGGTGGTGGTGACTCCCAGCAACAATGCCAGGGAAACTGCTGGGGAAGAAAAGCCGCCGGAGGGCATTGTTGTGAAGTTGAGTTGAGTGGAAATCTGGAAGACGTGAAAATTTTCATTGATATTAAATATCAACAAAATAAAATGAAACTCTTCCAATCATTTCAATGTTTCATTAACCAGCGAAGATTACCTTGGGAATTTTATTTTCTAGGAGCTTGAAAATGACGTCAATCTCGAATTTATATACTAGGTTAGCCAACAAGTTTTAAATTAGATCTGTCAATTCATTCTTTATTTACAAGCTTCTTGAACTTGACGTTTCAGTGTATTTTTAAACAATGAAAAAATCGGAATATCGTACGGTGATTGAATTCTTTGTTTTGGAAGGTTTATCGGCTACTGATATCTATGCAAAGATGGTGAAAGTATTAAAGGAGTCTTTTCCTTCATTTCTAACCGTTTACCGATGGGTTTAAAAGAACGATACAAGGAAAACACGATGAAAAATACTCCCGAGGGCATTTCAGACAGCAATTAAAATAAACACCTTATTGCTTTGGAAGGTCAACAACAGGTAAAGTTAGCAGTGGGCGATCTCGATCCGTTTTTCACTGGATCGATTTTTTGGGCTCGATTAATCGATATTTTGAATCGATCCTATACAGTTCGATTTTTGACTGAATCGATTATATAGTGGGAGAATCGACTTTCAAACTCCAGAATTATTTTTCACGAAACAGGTCATCAGTGACTCGATTAGTGATTCCAACATGTTATAATGTTGTTACACGCTGCCAGATCTATTCTGATCGACATTGATCAATATCTAGAACCGCCCTCACTTAGCCTATGCACTTTGAACTTTGACATTTTTTAACCTCGCTCCCGTTCTTTCGCTTTGCACAGCAAACCTATTCCAAAATTTTAGCAATCATCCCATCTTCAAATTTCATCACTTTTTGCAAAATTTACCATGGTTAAGGTCAAAGTTTTTCTGTCTTTTCTTTGGAATTTTACTTCACCGTGAAACTGTTTTTTTCTGATTTGATTGTTTTCAGCTTTTTGAGAAAATCAGGTGAAATTTCTGGAGAACTGAAAAAAATCCTCCACCAACCGGTTGTTTTGAGAACTGCTGATCCATTGGAAATTTGGAAAATCACAAAGAGTGAGTTCGTGTATGTATATCCGATTGCGCGTGACTATTTTTCTCGCATGGTTACTTCAGGGTCTTCTGAAAGGCTTTTATCGAGAACGGGAGCTGTAACTGATAAAAGGTATACGCTAAAACCTGAGCGCAGGACACGCCTGACATTTATGAGTTTGCTGGATGCGCACCTATGGTCTCTCTGGTGACAATTTATTCACACGAAGCTGTTTTCTGTGGAGCCATAAAAAAAAAACACCAAAAATAGTTCACTGCTTTTAGAATTGTGTAATGAAAGACAACATTGTGCTTGGTTGAAGGTATACTAGATATGAATCAATAAATCAATGAATCAAACTAAAGCTTACAAATTTGAATAAGCTCTCTGGAAATGTAACAAATTACCTAAAATTGTCAATGCAACTAATTATAAAAATTACAAATCGATTTTCTTCGAATCGATTCTTCCGCAGTCGATTTGTTCTTAAATCGATTTTTTTTCGATTTTGGGAATCGATTCACCAGAATCGATTCTTTTGTGTAAAATGCCCATTTTTAGGTAAAGTTTATTCAGTATAAAACACACGTATACGGTTGCCAGAAGGGCTAAATATAAAGGTGTATATAAAGGGTAATTGGTTGCGTACTCACTACACTGTTAATAGGTTTTGAAGTTTAGGCGTGGCCGTACAAGCGTTAAAGACGATAAACGCTTAGGACGTCCAAAAAGTGCATCAACACCAGCAATCATAGCGAAAATACAGGATATGGTTTTACAAGATTTTTGATCGACTGTGGATATGATAGTTGACACCATAGACATCTCACATGGAACAACATTGCATATTTTGGCTCAAGTTTTGGGTTTCAAAAAACGGTGTGCACAATGGGTTCGACATTTGCTAACAATGCAACAAAAATACGTTCGAAGGCGATTTTCTGAGCAACATTTGGAACAATTTCTAATGGATGGCATCGGTTCATCACTATAGATGAGACTTGGGTCTATCATCATGATCCTGAATCAAAACAAGAGGCTAAGAAGCGGTGTGAACCAGGCACTTCGGCTCCGATGCGAGTTCGGGTCCTGAAAGCGGCCAAGAAGGTGTTGCAACATGTTGGCACGAATATGGATTTCCGGAAAAACTGACGCGGTTGATCAAAGCAACGATGGATCGAGTGATGTGTGTCGTCCGAGTATCAGGGACGCTCTCGAATCCCTTCAAATCTCGGAGAGGGTTACGGCAAGGTGATGGATTGTCGTGTTTGTTGTTTAACATTGCACTGGAGGGTGTGATTCGAAGAGCTGGGATAGACACGAGTGGCACGATTTTCAGGAAGTCTGTCCAACTATTTGGCTTCGCCGACGACGTTGATATCGTAGCACGTAACTTTGAGACGATGGCGGAAACGTTCATCAGACTTAAGGCTGAAGCTGGTAGGATTGGGCTTGTGATTAATGCGCTGAAAACAAAATACATGAAGGGAAGAAGCTCACGAGAAAACAATGTTTGCCTCCTAGCACGAGTTCAGATAGACGGTGGTAAAATCGAGGTAGTAGACGAATTCGTGTATCTGGGCTCATTGGTGACCGCCGATAACGACACTAGCAGAGAAATAAAAAGGCGCATTATGGCTGGTAATCGTGCCTACTTTGGACTCCGAAGGACGCTAAGATCGAACAAAGTTCGCCAAACAACAAAGTTGACCACATTAATTAGACCGCTACAGCCACGAAACATGGACATTGCTAGTGGAGAACCAACGCGGTCTTGGAGTCTTTGAACGAAAGTCGTAAGAATGTCGGACGACAGCCCTGTGAAAATGGTTCTCGAAAACGAACCGACAGGTACAAGAAGAAAAGGCGCGCATCGAGCAAGGTGGATCGATCAAGTAGAAGGTGACCTGCGGACCCTCCGCAGACAGCGAAGCTGGCGAGTGACAGCCATGGACCGAATAGAATGGAGACAACTTCTGTGCACAGCAGAGGCCACGCCGGCCTTTGTCTGATTGGTAAGGTAAGTAAGTATATAAGTGGAAGTGGGGACAAATCAGCTAAATCTTTGTTCTAACCAACCTCTATTCGGTTCTCCAGAAAATTTCACATAGGACTAGCCTTATTTCGTGATATTGAGCCACTCCGAGCAAAGGTGTCTATAAATCATTCAAGAATATAAAGGGAAGTGGGGTAAAATCAGCTCTATACTTCCACAAACATATCCGTGTGGTGATTGAAACCAGTTTCATTCGATTCCCCAGACAATTTCCACGCGATTTTCCACGCTCGAAAGCGACAAAAGTTACAGATTTTTTCCTTAGTTTTCATCAGTTCTTGCCCACAGTGCAACGGAGGAAAAGTGAACAGAAGAGTTTAAATTAATCTGCACTTGAAACAAGCCGTTGCTTTGTAAATGTTGTGAAGATGTTCTCAAATACAAAAAAAGCCTCAAATTTCATTCCCGCGTCATTTTGAACATCGTGTTCACATGGGATTTGACAAACGGGAAGGAAGATACGTTGGTTTTCCACTGCATCCATTGTAGGAAATAACCAGATATTGAAATCCACAAATCGATCGCTGCCTCTGATCGATCCATCGGAAATAACACCAACAGAGATTCTCGATGACGAAACCTATTGTTCGACCAAGTGCAGCTTCAACAACTGGTAGTCTAGAAAAACCAGGAAAACTGGTCGTTCCGAAAACGTCCAGTGTGGCACGATTATATTCCTTATAAAGTTCAAGTCCTCCAAGAATTCAACGAGGAGACTTGCGTGCCAATACAAATGTCCCTCCTTCCGTTCCAGAAGAACCCTTCATCTTGGAGGTGGTCAATCTCCATTTTTCTCCGATTTACCCGAACAGGTCACAAAAATCTTCTCCAACTTGTTATCCCCATCACTCCTACCCTGGTCAATATCCGGGCAAGGTCATCAATAGCAACATAGAAACGGCCCATCACCGTTGCACCGTAAACCCAACTTTAATAGTTCACCACTAGGTCAAGGTCCATCGTCTGGTCAACCCCTTCTTACCAACCATGTGCACCATCAAGGCATGCATGGACCAACGAAGGAAGAGGGATTCGTGGTTATCTGGCCCAAGTCATGGATGACAATGATGCCTTCCTTTAATTGTCTTCCGACAGTCTACAGTGAGTTTACTGGCCCTATTTTCAACAAACCACCAGACGGAAATCCTAGTGTGTATTGCTTACTGTTCATGTCCTGTAATAAGAGCGTTTCTTTGGAAGGAGATTCTCTATCCTTTTCGTGGGTTTCGTGTAAGTGCTTCTGCTTACGGGTCCACATCTCTCTCTTTTTACCATTCATACAACGGAATTGTGAGGATTACAGGTACGTACAGTTTGATTGCAGACAGACGTGTAAGCTCGAACAAAACAATTAAAATTTGATGTGTAAAATTTCAAATCTAATTATGTTGAAACCATCTCGCACAGTAGCGCCGCCTAGTCAAGTTATTGCAACATTAAATCTGACAGTGTGTCTGGCAACCCATTTTTCTCTTACCAATAAAAACAAATCTGTGGCGCCATCTGTTAGGGTTTTGCTGCTTGATATCTTAAGGAAAGCCATGTGCTACACAAGTAAATGAGTTGAGCTCGAATGTCTGCGGTTTGATCTTGCCATTGCACAATGGTCAAAAAGTCGATTTTAACGCTCTGACTCAACTGATAACTCCCTTAATAGTGGAGCAAGACCGATTGGCGCCTTTGCCAAAGTTGATGGATATGACAAGCTTCGTATTTTTTTTATGAATTTATTTATTTGTACAGGCTCAATCGAATCAACTTTAAAGAGATAAGTTTTTCTATTTATATATGTTATCTTAGAACTAGGGTTAAGGGGGTGGAACCGATTACTCGCAGCCGTCTAGAGGTTAAAAGGAATTACAAATTTATGGATGGGGAAATTGCGGTGGGAATTTTGAACAAAGCATAAGGAACAATGGTTTTCTTATATCTAAAACTTCAAATTATTTTTTTTTTAATTGAACGTTTTCAATTAAAAAAAAATCACTCACTCACACACACAACCACACTCACACGCCCACACACACATTCCTCAAAAATTTAACCTAAACAAGTAAGTTAATCAAACTACAATCCAAGGCTAATGTTAGTCAAAAACACATGTATGAGTTTCATAAACTCCACCAGCATCGTATTTTGACGGCATGACTTGTGTGATTAATCTCCATAAAATTGAGATAAAAAAATATTTTTTTTAGGATTTTAAGATAGAGAATTGATATCTTTTGCAAAGTAAAAATAACTTTGCTCAAGGCATATTTAACCCAATTGGAGATACAGAGCGTTTATAAGAACTAACCTTCAAAAACACATTTGCACCGAAACATTTGTTTTTCTTTTTATTTTCAGGGCAATATAATGTTCTACACAATTATTTACGATACCAAAATAAAGAACTTCTTAGAACATATTATACCTGCAACCTGCTAATTTGCTGAAGTCATCAACTCTTTGCCCTTAAAAAAATGAATTTCGATCTCTTTTTTAGGGGGATTGAACACAAGAGTCATACCGCTAAAAAAGGAAGTTTGTCATATTCATCAACTTTGCCAAAGACGCCATCAGCTGAGAATGTTATATTCGATTTTTTGACCACTGTGCATTGGGAGAAACTGTACGCCATGGCAAGTCCTGCAGTGGTGGTTACCTAGCTTAATTTCAAGTCAAAGGAAATGTTAACGAAGAAATTGTTTGCAATCTTGCATGCACCATTCAACAATGTTCGCAATCTTTCATACAACAGACTAGATTCAGGCGTTATCGGGCCTTAATTTACATAAAATATTCCATTGATTTCTGTCAAATCTAGCGTTCTCTTTATGTGCATTAGATATGTGTGCCGCCACGCCACGCCGCCGACGCCGACGATTTAGTAGCGCCGCCGCCGCCAATATTTTCGACCGGCGCGCCGCTGCATTTTTTTCATCGCGCCGCTGGGCAATTTGAGCACGCCGATAAAAATTGTTCACCGTATATGCATCCCTTCAGTTAAGTTTATTAGCCCGTCAGAAACCTGCATCTATTACTGATGACAAATTATGACATCTCGATGAGATTTGCCATCCAGAGGGTGTGCGTGTGAAACAGTGATCAGCTTTGTCGTTTCGTATTAGAAACTTCAGTGTAGATTTTCGACTTTTGGCAATTTCGCGAGTGAGTTTGAATTTAAAAATAATGAAGTGTCCGCCTTATATGTCGAGAAAATTTCTATCACAAGTGTTCATATTGATACCACAAAAATGGTAATTGAGCCAAGGATGTGTGGGGAAAAAAATGGTGCTTTAAAACATGTCAAAAAAGGATCTACACATCATCTGACAAAGTGTTTTGCAATGTATGTCTAATCGAAGCAAAACAAAACTCAAAACTCCGATTGTCCTGAAATTAAAAATGGTTAAGGCAGCCTACCCCCTCGGTAATTTTGTCCAAGCATTTTGTTCTCTTATTATTTCAAAGGGCTGAGATTGACGTAATTTTGACACGGAAAATTAAAAATCCAGCCGCATTTATAATGCACTGGGATTAAAATCCAGCGAAAAAACATATTCCTAGGTATGAGGCTACCAATAATTGAGAAATAAACTAGATTTTGTAGTGAATACTGATGAATAAAACACAACTATCTATCTTTTCTTAGGTAATGTAGTTTATATGGTTGGGCAAAGGTAGATATATTTTCTACATATTTAACGAATCGGTAAATTTGTTTAAGTTATTTCATAATGTTGTCAAAAATAAAAGAAAATGTAATGTGCCATCCAGATTACGAGCTCACTTGATATACACTAGTTTCATATCAATGTTCGTACATCTAGTTTTCACTGGAAATAATGCATCTAACGGCTCATATCAAGTGATATAGCTCGTAGTCTAAAACAATGAGAGTTTGTTTCCACAACTTGCATGGAAAAAAATCCGTGCCTGGATCCGTGAACTGCAGTCATGAATTCGAGAACAAGCAAAAATACACCGTGAACTGAATCACGTCATCGGGAGCTTGTTCACGTTTTTGGGTAAAAATCATGAAAACCTGAACTAGTTCACGGTCCGTTTTCATTTTCGTGAACGCTTTTGTTTCTGTGTGATAGCATTTTGTTAGGCATGAGCAAGTTCAAAAACCATTTTTAACGATCAGTGTAAATTACCAGTGATTGGACATACCAGATTTTTGCATTGAATAGTCAAGGCTGTTTAAATAAGGAGTGTTTATTAAATTTAAAATATCGACAAAGATTCTTCATTAGGGCCTCAAAATTCTCATCGCACAAAGGCTACCCATGTAAGCCTTCAATTCTATTAGAAAGGTGAACGCTTTTTCTTCGAAGTGACCGTGGTGGATTGATTAGGCGAGTTTTCAATGCCAAGAAACTTGCGGAAAAAGGCCACTGTTAACGTTTGTCAGTTAGGCCCTAATGAAAAATCTGTGTCGATATATCGACACCCTAATATCACCGAAAGACAAAATGTACAAAACATTTGTCCAACAAAACCATCGTCGGGAAAACATTCTTTTTTTATTTTAACATGACAAATCCCGAATCAAATAACTTGGCTAACCACTGAATAAACCGGTAAATCAGTGCATAGTGGATACGTGATTGTAGTACTGTTGATAGTTAGGTATATTTCACTGCTCTTAATTTGATTTTTTTTTATATTTGATTTATCTTTGGATCTTCAAGCTCCTGAATATATGTCCAAAATATCCGAAATTTTAGATATTAAGATGTTTAGATTTTAGATTTTGAGATTATAATATTTTTAAATTTTAGATTTTTAGATTTTTAGATTTTTAGATTCTTGAATTTTGAGATTTATAGATTATAAGATTTTAAAATTTTTGGAGTTTTAGATTTTTAGACCTTAAGATTCTTAGATTTTAAAATTTTTACATTTTTGGATTTTTAGATGTTTAGATGTTCAGATTTTAAGATATTTAGATTTTAAGATTTTTAGATTTTCAGATTTTGAGATATTTAGATCTTAAGATTTTAAGGTATTTAGATCTTTAAATTTGAAAAAAATAGATTATTCTGTTTTAAGATTTTAGGATTTTTAGAATTTTAGATTTTTAGATTTAAAAAAAAATTTAGCTGTTGTGGTTTTAAGATTTTTAGATTTTGATTTTAAGATTTTAGGATTTTTAGATTTTTAGATTCTTAGATTTTTAGATTTTTAGATTTTTAAACCACGTATACTCATTTTTGACAATCTCAACGTCCCCCCTCCTCCCACGTAGACTTTTCTCCATACAATTTTTTGAATTTTTGTAAGGAGCGTAGACGTTGGTCAAACCCCCCTTCCCCCAAGAAAAGTCTACGTGGTTTATGAATAGCCCCTTACATATAGATATGAAGAAAAATTAAAAACAGGCAAATTTTACCGATAGGCCGAATTTTAGATCCATAGACCCACATTAGATCACCTTCCCATCTTTGCATAATAATGACAATTTTATTCTATTTGGTAATTACTTATATATATATATATATATATATATATATATATATATATATATATATATATATATATATATATATATATATATATATATATATATATATATATATATATATATGCTTCTGAAACATGTTAAGTTTATTAATAAAGACATAAGCCAAATTCCCCGTCGACTTGTGGTGAACAAATTCTATGTTAGGTCTTATATATTTGTACACACACTGTTCCACGTCAATTCATCGACCTGAGTCATATAACACTATGGATACCCGGCTTTCTATCCAAACACTTATAGTGATCCTTTAGTCTTAACATTGCACGTGAAAGCCAAACAGTTAAAAGCGATAAGCATGAGGAAATAATGCGGGGATAATTTATGCCCACGCTGATCCACTCCGCCGCCGCCGTTTGAAAATACCATATACGCCACCGCCGATTCAAAACAGATCGGCGCACAGGTCTAATGTGCATAAGACAACTCAGATTTTTTTTCGAACTGTGTTCTTATCACATCACACCACATCACATTTGATTTTAGAAAAAAAAAAAACAAATATTAGCTAAACGTTATGACAGCGGATGCGTACTTTATTTTGCCCACTACTGTAGAATAACGACCACAGTGCTGGGTGAAACTAATGAGCAGCTTGGTCTACGATTAAATTGATCTCGGAAACGTCACGTTGTACTATATGGAAGAATATCGTATCGAACATAAACGTGAAATTAAAAATTAAATTTGCTCAACTACCGAGAATTGCCCACCCGAACACAACGTTACCCTTCATACGTGGAATGGCAATGGGATGAGAAGAAATACGACACTTGTAACCTTCGTTCAAGCGATTTGCAATGGAAAACGCCACATTCAAATAGGTGTAATTAGGTGAGCTTTCCACTTACGGTACGGGAGGAGTGCCCACCTAGCCTCGAACTAATCTTCCCACATGTGGAAAACGCATCACGGTCATCAGTGTTATCGCGCCATCCGCACCGCTAGGGATGAAACTGAGCAAAGTGAAGGCCATCCTGGGCCGAGTGAAGGAAATATTCCTGGATTTTTCGTCAAAAACTTCCGTTCATGGCGTGAAGTATTTCGGCTGTCCGGACCGAAGTTGGTGCGAAAAGTTCTGGTGGATTACGGTTTTTGCCCTATCGGTGTGTGGTTGTGCTTTGCTGATTCGGAAAGTCTACGACAAGTGGGATCAAACTCCGGTGATTGTCAGTTTCGACGAAAAATTCACTCCAGTCTGGCAGATTCCATTTCCGGCGGTGACCATCTGTCCGGAAGCGAAGACACCCATTTCGGTGTTGAATTTTACTCGAGAATTTCATCGTTTTGTTGCAAATGCTTCGAAACGCAATCGCCATCAGAGGTTCGAGGACGTCATTACTGCTGAAAACATGAAATTGATGAACCTATTGTCTTTCAGAGATGACGCCCTGTTGGCAATGATGCAACTTTGCGACCGAACGAACATCTACAGCTTGGTCTCCAAATCGTCCGCGATTCCAAACAAGACAACCGAGGAAAGCTACGCTTCCTTAATCAGATCATTGAACATTCCTCAAACCGATTTGCTGGATGATTGCATCTTCCTCAGCGAACGGTTCAACTGCTCCGAGCTGTTCTCGTACACACTCACCGAGGAAGGCGTTTGTCTCACATTCAATGTCCTATCCGCGAAGGACATGCTCCGTACGGAAGTTCTTCAAACCAGTGATCCTTACATTTCCGAACAGTCCGAAGCTCCCTTCTGGTCCTTGGAACTGGGTTATTCACCTCAAGCAAACATCACATCCTACCCTCGTCGAACTCTAGGACCTGGATATTCCGCTGGTCTTTCCCTCTTCCTACGATCGGACCTCACCAATCACGACTATCTTTGCCGAGGTCCCATCCACGGTTTCAAGGTCCTGCTCCATTCTTCCAGTGAGTATCCCATGGTTACGAACAAATTCATCCGCATACCCATGAACCATGAAGTGACGATTGCGGTCAAGCCGGAAAAGATTGCCACAACCGATGGATTGCAAAGCTACTGTCCCGAGCGCCGTCAGTGTTTCTTCAACAGCGAACGATATCTGCAGTTCTTCCGGGTTTACAACCAGGAAAACTGCGAACTCGAGTGCCTCACCAATTTCACCCTGCACCGATGTGGGTGCGTCAAGTTTTCAATGCCCCGGACCAGCGGAACTCCGGAGTGCGAGATCAATCAGTTCTGGTGCATGTGGAATGCGGAGATCGAATTGCTGGAGATGGGACCAAGTTTTCACAAGTTTGAAGAGAAGAGTTTCCGTGCGAAGTGCAGTTGTCTGCCGGCGTGTACATCTGTTCAGTACGATACAGAAATTACGCAGGCAAACTTCGACTGGCGCAAGTGGGCCCGGACGATGAATGTCTCTTCAACCGTTGTCAATGGGTAATGGGTTATGGGACGAGTGAAGATTAGAGATAATTGAATGTTTTTTTCTCCTTAGAATGGAAATTTCCCGCTTGGGAATCTACTTCAAGGAGGCCCAATTTATGACATCGAAGCGAAGTGAGCTGTACGGATTGACGGATTTTCTGGCGAACTGCGGAGGCTTGCTGGGGCTCTGCATGGGAATGAGTCTGCTGAGCTTGGTGGAGTTGTTTTACTTTTGTCTGATACGGCCATTTGCTCTGTGGCACCAGCAGGAGAAGCAACAACAGCGTAAAACACCGGAGACCCCAATACATCTGGAGAAAGGTGAAAAGCGAGCTTCGGTTGACTTGCAAAACGTTCAGATCAAAATCGATTGAGTTGCGGTAGTGAGAGTGATAGTGGAGTCAGTGCTGTAAATAGTCATTTCGACTTATTTGGATTAATTTACGGATGTTTTATTTCAGAAGCTGATTTTTTAAATATGTTGTCTGGTGAAAGTGTAGCCCTTGGCTAGTTAATTTTTTTTTGTAACAGTTCATTTCCCTAACTGAAATATTGAGAGTGTTATAGTCACTGAGATAAACAACTGATATTGAAGGATGAATTTCATTTTAATATTAGGTTATTCCATTCTCACGCCTTAGATGTCAAGTTAAGGCAATACTTTGTGAGACAATTTCAAGAAATAAATCGAGCACAACAATTCTATCGTACATGACATTTTGAAAACCAGCTTTTGGAATGAGTTATCAGCAAATTTATCTCATGAAGTCGAAATGGCTACTTACAGTTTTATGTGGGATATAATGTTTACAAATATCAGTCATGTAGTGTCTCAATGGAATTGAGTGCAACGCATTGAAATCGATTTGCAGCCCATTCAAGGCAAGGGATACCGATTTAGTCATTTTGATTAATTTTGCAACAACACACTCATTACGTTAGTTGAACTGAATGAAAAAGAGACTGAATAGAATTGTTTTTCTCGCATGAAAAAAGAAATAGAGAATGGAATACAATTCTACTCAGTCACTTGGTGGAATGGAACGAGAGTGTGTGCACCGATTTGTCATTTCTTGGGGTTTTTTTCATTAGGGCGAATCTAACATTGAGAGATTCTCTCCGGGCTCACTCTTTTTCATTCATTACAGCGCTATTATAACACTTTCGAGGCATTCTTTAGTATAGATCGAAACACAACAGTGCTGGCTAGCATATTCTACAAATTAGTAGAATGAAAAACGTAAAGGTGATTGGAATATGAATGAAAGAGCAAGTAGTCAAAGAGAGTCTCTCAATGTAAGATTCGCCCTAGTGAAAAAAGAAACCCTAGATTTGAGAAAAGAAAAAGCGCTAAATTGAGCAGCTGTGCATTTTCTGTCAAGCTGAATCATTTCGATTTGCAGTGAATATTGAATTGATATGGTGGCTTGAAGGAATTGAAATAGATTTCAACAAATAAATTTGTTATATTTATTAAAAGAAAAGTTTTTGTTTAAATAATCCGATTTAAGTAATCTCGTTAGTCAAAATAACGATTGAAAAGTGGGACAAATGATTGAACATAGGGAAAGATTGAAAACTACTCTGGGGAATTCGTCACATTATCTGGAATTCCGCAAGGTTGCCATCTTGGTCCACTGTTCTTTCTCCTGTACTTCAGCGATGTGAACATCTTTCTGGAAGGGTTTCATCCCTCCTTTGCTGACGATTTGAAAATCTACTGTGTGCCTTGAGTGTCAACTATATGTCTTGACCAGCTGGTGCGATATGAATAGGATTGCTTTGAATCCGATAACCTCGATCATCCGCAAAAAAGACCCGATATGTTATGATAATCATCAGGGATGCCAATGTTCCAAGTTAAACTGGATTCCTCCAGTTTTTTTTAACTGGATCCAGTCAAACAGTTATATCTTCAAATCGTCCATTTTTTTCCAGTTTATTTTACACAAATCTGTGTGCGAGATTGATTTTCACCCTTTGAATGTTGAACCTATTTTTTTTCAGAATATGGAAAGATTATTATACCCTAAAAGACGGCTGTTTGTAGTGATTTTTTCTCTCCCTCTAATAATTCTCTATTGGTCCATATTTCCCAGATAAAAATAACCATACAATTACAAAACAATAATATAAAATAACACTCAAATCTATTTCCGACCATGAATCTTATTGTTCGCGAATCATATAAATGAAAAATGCATATTTTCATTACAATAGATTTACAATTCACTCTATATGCTAGGCTTTTCAACAATTGAGAAACAATACAATTAATACTAATTTACTCAAATTTGTTCGAAAAATCATGATTTTTTCAACAGTTAAGATACATAACAACCCCCTATTCTATTTCCGATGTCTCAATTTACTTTATATTCTATTGTGGTAACAATAACTCCTATTGTCATCTTAGCGTTGTGAACAATGCTATCAATTGAACATACTATAGATTCTATTGCATGATTACAACATATTCCATTGAGAATTTTGTATTCGGGTAGCCAATTTTCAAGTGAAATTAATATTTAAAACAAAAGTTATGCGAAGAAAACAATTTGATTAGCTTCCTCATGTAGACCAACAACTATCTACACAGGTAAGAGCTCAAAAAGAAGTGATCAATAGCGCGAACTAGGCACATTTCTGCCTCACTGGTAAATTCCGCAATTTGTTAATATTCATCATGTTTTTTTTTTTTGAAAACCATTTTAAAGTTTTTTTTTTGAGAGCACGAGGAACTCTCGTCTTATCTCAGAGGATTTGTTACATTCAAAAAGTAAGTGAATACGTATTTTGGCACATTCCAAGCACTACATGTATTTGAGCTGATCAAGTTCCATTTTGCAAACGTGTCCTTTGTATCTATGTGAAAAGTTCTTATTCTTACGATAGCAATCGGTTTTATAGTGAACACATTTATTACAAAGTACCAAGGTTCCACTTTAATTTAATTCATTATTTCGAAATGCTGTTTTCCTTTGTCATTAGATAATTCAATATTTTCTGTATTTCATTCTTTTATTATTTCAGTTTTAGAGTTTATCAACAGTCACCTATCGTAAGAAGATAGTTTTCCTGTGTAATACCTAATTTGGCTGCAGCATCAGCTCTATCATTTCCTGATAGATTGATGTGATCTGGAATTCATTGTATGACCAACTCTTGGAAGTTGTTACAATATATCATAGAAAAACGCTTTCCATTATTATCATAAATATTATTATGCAGTAATTTTAGGGAGTCGCTCTGAGAATCATTAAAAGTGACTTATTTTAATTTGTTAATATGGCATATTCGATAGCTTCTGTTATCATGACTAATTCAGACTATTCAGCACTGTTTTTACCAGTCATTGACAATTCACATATTATTGATAATTGTATTCCATATTGTTGTGACAATAACTCTTTAAGTTGATGACTGTGAGTCAACAGTATCATGTACAGTTTTATCCATAAGTCAGATGGTAAAACCCCAAATAACATTATGCTTAATAGGCGGTTAAAGTTTTGTCCAATAAGAATCCGGAATCACTTATTGTGTGGTAGTGGCACGGAATGTGACCGCTGCAAGAATTCTTTTAAAACGGTTTGTGTACCTAGGCGCCCACTTTTTGTGGTATAAATTGGTATAAATTCACGGTGTTTCGTGCAGTGATTCAAAAGTTGATAATCCAACGTGGTCCGCAATAAAAATCACAAAAACGTTGAAAATCGCCAAATCAACCGTGTATGATGTGCTCAAACGTTTAAGGGAGCCAAAGAGCGTAGATCGAGTGCCTCAAGGTAAGCGTCGTAGTGGAACAGATGACCACAAGCTGAACCAGAAGGTTTGGAGAACCGTCAGAGCAAACCCTGGACTATCACATAACGAAATCGCACAAAAAACGCTGCTGCTCGCAGTACCGTTCGAAGAATTTGTTTGCGAGCAGGATATCGTTCTTATTGAGCCACCAAGCGACCAAACAGAACGTTGAAGCAAAGTTTCGTCACCAAAACTTGAACTCGAAAATTGTTCCAGCAAGCTGTGACGAAGTACCAAGGATGCCTGCTCATCGAAGATGAAACCTACGTCAAAATGGATTTCTGACAGCTTCCTGGCCAAAAATTCTACATGGCGACGGCACGAGGAGATGTTCCTGCGAAGTTTTAGTTTTGATTTGGCAAGGGATATGCAACTGCGGAGCATAGACCAAAGTGTGCATGACGAATAAGACGATGGACTACCGCGTACTACCTTTCATTAAAGCCCATAAGGGTCCCGTGAAGTTTTGACCAGATTCGTGTAAAAGTGTAAAAACGGTTCGGGACGCGACTCAGATGACCAAAATGTCATGTCAAATGTGACAAAGGAAGTTGACTCCGGAAGTGTGCAGCGTTTGATGGGAGGATTAAAGAAGAAAGGGCAAATTTTCATTAGAAACGAAGAGAAATGATTTGTTTTGATATTTTTTCCTTAAAGTACAGTAATTAACCTTTGTTTTGATAGATTAAACTGGGGAGCCTCCCATCGCACACATCGCAAAAATCGGTCGACTCCGATGGGCTGTGCATGTCGTAAGAATGTCGGACGACAGCCCTGTAAAAATAGTTCTCGAAAACGAACCAACAGGTACAACAAGAAGAGACGCGCAACGAGCAAGATGGATCGATCAAGTAGAAGGTGACCTGCGGACCCTCCGCAGACAGCGAGACTGGCGAGGTACAGCCATGGACCGATTACAATGGAAACAACTTCTGTGTACAGCAGAGGCCACGCCGGCCTTAGTCTGATTGGTAAGATAAGGTTTGACTCTCAATTCACTTATAAGCAGCACATAGACTTCGTTGTCGCTAAGGCTTCTCTATTTTTAGGATTTATTATGGGGATGACCAAGAACTTCGAAGATATCCATTGCTAAAAGACTCTCTACTGAACCCTAGTAAGCTTCCGGACTGTTTATCAGTCTGGATACGCTGCTTGTTTGAAAAGATTTATCCCGTGCAATGTTGGTTTCAGGAACCTTGACACAGAAATCTGATTTCTCCGTGCTATTTGGTTCCATAAATATGCGTGTTCATCCCCGCGCACCACGTTAACAGAACAGCGGAACAGCGGTTAAAGGCTCGAACGCAGTGATGACGGAAGCAAGACGGCAATGGCAGCGGAAGAACCCAATCTGATTATACCTGTTTGTCGGATAGAAAGCAAATTAGATCCAAGTTGATTCCACTTGGACATATTGACGTCATTCGCGACAACTGTAAAACTTGCCGTTTCCGTCCCGTTTCCGTCCACATTACGTTTGGGCCTTAACTATCAGCTTCACACGAATTCTCGTTCCAACACACCAAAAAACCTGGTAGAAAACCTTCTCCGAACAACTTTTGAAAATACATAGTTGCAGTAAGACCAACTTTTTGAAATTTTGCCGAAAACGCATTTCTCCGCACATTTCATTATCGATTTCAGATTCGTTTTCATGCACAACAGCTCTCGGTGCCAGTGAGGACTAAAAAGAGGGACTACTTTTATTCCATTATGCCAGTCAAACACAATTTTGGGTACGTTTCGCGGGCCGTGTAATCAACATAGCCACCTGGCGGCGAATAGGCAAAACACTCCTTCGGTGAACGTTTTACTGAAACATTTCAAGGAGCTCAACTACCCGAGTGTAGAGCGATATTTGTATCAGACATTAGGGCAATTTACTAGCAAATAGGTAAACGACCTAACATGACCCTATCCGATTTTAATGAAACTTAACACATGTTTTCACAATGAGAAGTACTGTTTGTTCACTTTGTCAAACTTTATTTTTGCACTTATTATAGACTGATTTTCCAAAGGAGCCTATGTGTTTTCATATGTGAACACAGAACAAAATCTTGTAGTAAAAACAACCATTTTACCTGACCATGCATATTTTCAAAACTGCCTTGAAATTTCAGTCAAATTAACTACGTTTATGGTACAACCTTCAAGATTTGTGGTATATATGACAGACCTCATATTGATATCAACCGCACCATGGTTGATCTTATCGTAGGCATGGTAAAATCAAACGCATTTATGAAGTTGTTGGTGTTTGTGCTTAATTTAAACTTCGAAATAGTAGTTTCTACAGCGGTTTTATATACACGCATATTCAATATATTATACCTAAAAACGGTGGAATAAAATGAAATTTTGACTGGGAAAAAGTTGAAAATAATCAATGGAGCTTCACAGATAAAAAGAAACATTGAATTTCCTGCGTTATCAAATGTAAATAGAGGGAATGCTAGATTTGGCAGAAAATCGAGGGATCTTTCATGTAACTTTAAGCCCGATAACGCCTGAATCTAGCATTATGTATGGAAGATTGTAAAAATTGTTGTATGGTGCATGAGAGATTGCAAAAAATTTTTATTGTTTACGCCTCCTTTGGCTTCGAATTAAACGAGGGGATCTTTTTTGTAAAAAAAATATTCTGAAAAAAAATTCAAAGTTATTAGAGAAAACATTATTGTATGTGAATTCGTAACGTTTATTGTTTCAATTTTTATTCTGAATCTTTTTCAGAAATACAAATAAAGAGGGAAGCTATTATAGAATGAGGCAACATATAATAAAAAAGATCTTAACAAATGTATTTTTCACGGTTGTTACATCTTACACACTTAGAAAAAATTACAGTATTCGGTAATTTTTTACCGAACTTTCAACAGCTGAACGTTCGGTAATCCGATTTACTGGATTTCGGTGAAATTTTACAGTATTCCGGTAAAAAAATTACCGGAACTTGTCAAATTTTACCGAAATCCTATAAATCGGATTACCGAACTGTTCAGCTGTTGAAAGTTCGGTAAAAAATTACCGAATACTGTAAAATTTTCTAAGTGTGTAAGGTTTCTATAGAAAAAAGCATACCTTTATAACAAAAGAATCATTTCCACATAATTCGAAATCAAAATGCTTTCGGTGAGAAATTTACTAAATGCAGCCGTTTTCAAGATAAATTGAATTTTATGTCGGCGAAAATGTTTTTTTATTTCTTAATGAAAACATCCCTTCTTATTAAGTTATAAAAGTCACTAGAAATTAGGAGAAAAATTAGTATTTTCCATTTAATTCGAACTACCTTTATTGCTTATCATGAGAGATAGACGCATTTTGTCTACAAATTGAAGACTTCTTCAGTGTCGTGTACTAATAACTCGAATAGTAACGCTAAGATCAGAATACCTAAAGATCGTTAAAAAGTACCGATAATCGCTCAAAAGTGCACATACCTAAATTATGCGTAAACACAGATTACCTAATATGGGAACGTCCATTAATTACGTCATGCAAAAAATGACTTTTTATAACCCCCCCTCCCTGTCCCTTCAATTTTGTTTGTATTGATCTTCACGTTTTCCCAAAGTCCCCCTTCCCCCTTACTGCGTAAAAAGACATGCAATTTAACAATTTATCTATTTGGACTAGTTGGACTAGAAACAAATAATCATATGTATGACAGATTTTATTTTGTATTAAAAAAAAAACTTCAATAAAGAGTTTGGATGAATCCAAGTAAAACTAAAGTAAGGTTAAACATCGTAGTACATATCTAAAACTGAAATTGATAATAACATTCTGGTTATATGTTTTAAACTATATGCTACTGGTCAGTATCGTCATTATCGACCATTTTTGGCTCTTTTAATCATGAATAATTCAGCAATAATTAAACAGCTCGAAAAATAATTTTGCAAAAGCGTCATCAACGACGAAGATAAACCTCGCTTTTGCATTATGTAGCTGGATTCCTCCACTACAGAAATATTTTATCTGCATCGATCTAACATTGATGCCAAATTGCACCGTTTTACACCAAACTCTCTCTACAAGTATCTGTCGGAGCTAGAACAAGAGAATGCAAAACATATTGTTTGAACAATTTGGACATGATTAAAATATGATTATAAGAAAATTAATTACGTTTTCACTTGTAAAAATATGGCGACCACTTTGCTTCAGTGATGTGAAATTTTATTCAATTTTAAGTTAACAATAACGTCCAGAATTAGAATGTAAACATGACCCAAATCTTGGTAAAAAATATTGTTTATTATCGTTTAATTTTAACAATATTTTGGGTATTGTCAGCAATACTTTATTTTAGGTAATATTAATACCTAATTTTAGGTATTCTCATCTTAGCGTGTAGAAAAGGGTGTTTCAATAAGAATTTGGTCAACTTAAACTTAACGCATTTCGTTTCATCGTGTATTGAAAACAATTCCACAACCCTCATTTTGAAGATGTGTGCATGGAGCATCATGCCTCTATTTTGATTTTGAGATTAGCACTTCAGTTATCAAAATGTTGTCGAAGGAAGAGAAGCAACGCAGCAAAACTTTTCACATGCATTGCGAAAATGCAAACTACTCTCACGCCAAGTAGGCGAAATGATTGAATGTGGCTAAATCAACTGTTACCAACGTACTAAAAGTGTCCGGTGACCGTTTGTCGACAGCCAGGAAAGCTGTATAGAGAGGAAATCGAAAGCCGGAGGTCACAGCGATGACCAAAAAAAGTTCCCCCTGTTTCGGCCGGAACCCCAACCTCTTCGTCCGAGATGTCGCAAAGAAGCTGGGTGTGGCGCCTTCAACCATGAATACAGCTAAAAAACGAGCTGGACTGTCCAGTTACAAGAAAGTGGTGACTTCAAATCGCGACGATAGACAAAACACGTCGGCCAAAGCGCGATCGTGAAAGTTGTACACGACGATGCTGACGAAGTTTGATTGCGTGGTACAGGACGATGAAACTTACGGCAAGGCAGACTTTAAACAGCGTCCTGGGCAGGAATTTTATACGGCAACCGGACGGAGAAAAGTGGCAGATATTTTCAAACACATTAAACTGTCAAAGTTCGCAAAGAAATATCTGGTGTGGCAGGCCATCTGTACCTGTGACTTGAAGAGCAACATTTACATTGCGATCGGAACCGTCAACCAGGAAATTTATCTGAGCGAGTGCCTACAGAAACGTCTACTGCCTTGCCAGAAGCGACACAATTGTCCGTTCTATTATGGCCAGATTCGGCATCTTGCCATTACGGAAAAAAGGCCATGGAGTGGTATGCTGCCAACAACGTTCAAATGGTGCCCAAGGACAAGAACACTCCCAATACGCCAGAGCTCCGCCAAATCGAACAATATTGGGCCATCGTCAAGCGGAACCTTAAGAAGACTAAAAAAGCTGTTGTGAGCGAGAAACAGTTGAAGGCATACTGGCGTTCTGCGGCGCATAAAGTGGACAAGAAGACTGAAGACTGTACAATCTCTTATTGGTTAAAAGGATGCTTAGCTGAATATTTCTCCTGTATTCTGTATTAACTGAACTTGAAAAAGAAAAAAAATTATTTATTAATAAAAACTTTGATCGACTCTCACACATTACTGTTTGACCAAATTTCGATCGGAAAACCCTTTATGTGAAACTCGTGAAACTACATACGGAAAACTCTATTTGAAATCTATTAGGAATGTATCGAAACTAAGTTGTCCACATACATTTGCATTGTATGTATGTATTTGTATGATTTCAATGTGTTAATCATAGCATGCTGGGCGTTTGACAGTGATCTTTCGTTTGTGTACTTGTTTGCACGGTTTAAATTTTTTATTTTCAAAAGGTCACGTATTAAAAAATAAATAAATGAAAATTAAGGTTTTAGACTTGATAAAGTATAAAATCCATCAAAACCAAGTTTGGAGAACACTGTTTTTTGGATGAAGGGCCAGGAAGAGGCAGAAAACCTGGTTCTTCCAACCCTAAACTGGATCAGAAAATGGATGAACAAACTCAAGTCAATACGTGATTTGGTCAATAAAGCGTGAACCAGCGTCGGAATGATTCAACGTATTAAGAAACGAAACAACCTGAAGACCTACAAGAAGCAGAAAATCTTCAAACAAAGTGCAGAACAGATACAACGCGCAGCAACGTGCAGGCCCGGTAAATTGTATCGACGATATTTGCAGCGACCGGATGCATGTATTTTGACGGATGACTAGACCTATGTCAAAGAGGACTCAAAAACCCTTCTAAGGCCCGTACTCGAAAAAATTGCACCATTTTTATCCGTGTGTGACGTTTTTGTCCGTGGGTAAAAATTTATGAAAATCGTAGTACCAAAATCGTTTAAGGAGTCCCAGACGACCGAGCGGCGGGCTGGAAGTGGAAGAAAATCGAAGACAGCTGACTCTGTGAAGGCCCGGAAGGTGTTGGATTATTTCAAGTGTAATCCGAACCTTTCGATTCGCGACGTGGCTCCGAAGGCAAAGTGTTCCGCCTGGTTCGTTCAACAAACCATGGAACGAGCTTGGCTTCGTGTATTCAAGGTCTTCAAGTCACCAAACCGGCGTGATCAACAAAACACGGCGGCCAAATCCCGTGCAAGGAAGCTGTATCGAGAGTGGTTAACGAAACCGATGTGTGTGGTTATGAATGACGAAACCACCATCAAGGCAGACGGGGACTGGAGTTCTACGTTGCCAAATCACGGTTTGATGTTCCGAAAGACATAAGAAAGAAGAAAGTGGACAAATTCGTCAAAAAATACTTGCTCTGGCAGGTCATATACCAATGCGGTAAACTGAGTAAACCGTACATCAAAACGGGCACCATCAACAGCGAAATTTACCGCACCGAGTGCCTCCAGAAGCGTCTGTTGCCCTTCCTGCGGTCCCACGGAGGCGAGACATTATTTTGGCCGGACCTGGCATCAGGCCAAGAGTCAATAACGTTGTTTTGTTCCAAAAACCGCCAACCCCCCAAATTCACCAAAGATTCGTCCGGTGGAACGATTTTGGGCCATAATGAAGGCCAAAGTTCTAAAATCGTCCAAGGTGCTTAGGAACGAGCTGGAGTTGAAGAAAGAATGAATGAAAGTGACCAAAAAGGTCGGTTCCACCATTGCACAAAATGTAATGAGGAGTCTTAAGGGAAAGGTGCGGGCTTTCAGCGATGGAAAGAAAATTGAGTAAAGTAATTATGCTGAAACATAATTCATATGTATTAAATCATTCTCTGAAAGTTTCAGGCCTTAAGTCCACAACATTACACTGACGTTACAACGGGAGGATTTAAGCAATCCAGACATGTCGATTCAAGTAAAGAAGTTTGTTCGAAAAGTTCTGGAATGGCAAGCATTATATTCCAGCGGTATGAAGTCTACCATTTTGACACTACCGGAACAACCAATGCGGAAATCTATCGATCTGGGTATCTGCTGAAGAGGTTGCTGCCTTTATATCAGAAGCATAGAGCCCCTCCACTATTTTGGCCGGATTTAGCGTCGGTACATTATACCAAAATAACTCTCAATTGGCGCATGGCAAAGGATAAAGATTTCGTTGAGAAAGACATCAATCCACCAAATTGCCCCTCAGCTTCGTTCTACGAATGCTATTGGGCAATTGGTAAGAGGGCCTTCAAAGCGACAGGTAGAGCAGCTGACAATATGAAGGAGTTCAAAAAAAATCAGGCTAAGGCGTTAAAAAAATGGGAGGAAACACTTGATATGATAATTTGATATGATAGAAAAATATGTGGATAACTTATTTCCGATACAGTCCTAACGCTTTTTAAACTTATGTTTAATTTGTTATGCATACGTATACATATTTTAATTGTTATTCGTACGCAAATGGCTGCATCGCAATTTCGCGAATCTCAAAAACGTAGTGATTTGATTTCCCAGTTAACTTCATTAGTTACGCTGGACCATTAGTAAACAATCGCGCCAAAACCTTGCTGTGGTGATTAGATTGGATTTCGGAAACCAGTGGGTTTCATTGAAGAATTAGAGAAGTTTGCGGAACCTTTGTTTCTATTTCTGACATTAATCTCGGATTCGTTTTATGGAATCATAAATTGCGCCCCATGTCGAACAAATTCAAAATTGATAATTGACTATCGAGTTTCATGAGCAATCATGTAGAATAAAAAAAGCTACTGCCATCAACCCCCGTCGATAATCAGTGTACTGTTTTCGTAGGAATTCCTCCCGGCATTTTCGTGAAACAACGGCCAACTGATTGCCCCCATTTTACGATAATTGCTTCGTGGAAACAGCAGATCAGCAGTTGCCAATCAATATACTCCTGTATTTTGTGCTACCAGTCTGGGATAACACTTCAAACTGGAACCGTCCAGATCGAAACACCAATCGCAAGATAACCCCCTTTCGGTTGCCCCATTCACTGCTGGGTTGATAAAATGCTGATTTCACCATTTCAATCGCCTTCCGCCAGGCAATAAAAGAGGTGTGACAAAGCTAACCGTTGCTCTTCTATCATTTCACGAGATAACGACAAAAACAGGTGTCTGCTAGATATGTACAAACATTGCCAATCTAGATCAAGAGTACAAGCGACAACTCTGACTCATTGCCGGTCGCCCCGTGAATCTTGATATTGAACGGCACTTTACAAAGTCTTTGAATCGTTGGTCTGGCTCAGAAGTGCGACCACAGTCTCGAATTGCCTGTTATACGTGTCTAGGTGATTGTGATTGTGATTGTGATATATCTCTGACGTCTTCCGTTTCAAAAATAAGTGTGAGATTCGAAAAAAGAAATCATGCGAAAAAACGTGTGAAATGCGAAAGCAAAGTTGGATTGATGAAGCAGATCAAGGAGGGATGGAAAATGCTGCGCGATGTGAAGTTGAATGGTTTAAGCAATGATTTAAGGAACAATTACTGCTTCAACTGTATCGTGGCTCTCGCGTGAAGTACCAATTGTTTGCGGATTTTGGAAAATTTAGAATTTGCTTTATCCAACAGCCTACGAGTCCTTACGGTCAAACTAAGCTCTAGCTTTTGTCTACCTCTAACGCCTAATGTAACTTGATCGAAATAAAATTAACCAATCATTCGTTGTTTTTTTGGTTTTGTACATTTTTTTTCTATGAAACAGTAAATGTGAGAGATGTGTGAGTTGAAGGAAAATAAACGATGTGAAAAAAGGAATCGCATCTAGACGTAGTAGAATTTTTTTTTCGGAATTTCTTTGCATCGTGGGGATTGATTCTTTGATGGTAATTTTTCACGGTACTTACCGGCAAATCGTGCGAATGAGGTAAAAGATCTTTTCTCTGAAAATGAAAGAAAGTCGAATTATAAGAGATGGAAAAATTGAAACAGGGCATTTATAAAAAGTGATACGCACGCCCCTTTCTAAAAAATCAGTGGGGTTGTGAACAACATACAATCTGTTGACGTAGTCTTTGATAAACCATTATGTTCAATATACTAGATAAGGCAATCCTTAACGGAGCTTCAAAGTGAAACATTGTAATGCAGGTGCTGTTCTAATGGGACGTTAGATCAATATAAGTAAGAAGGTCGTTTTATCTCCATACAAGACATTTATATATGATTGCTCTGAGATCCTCTTTCATGAAAAATTGACACAATTAGCTAGAATGTCTTGAAAATATATTTATACAAAGCCAACAACATTTGTTCCGTATATGTTGCTGAGCTGGCAGCAATCAATTTCGCGATCATTATTTCATCTTCTCAGATTCTATTGAGGCCCTGCAGTCGATGAAAACAGTGAGACACTTATCTTACATTCTTTCAAAAATATTGAGTAGATGCGTGCGTTGGTCGAAAGAGCATTTAAGATTACCTTTGTGTGGGTCTCCTCACATTGCTCAATTCCAGGCAATGAGAAGGCGGACTCTCTAGCAAAGGTGGGCGCACAAGAAGGCGAGATTTTTGAAAGAAGAATTTCACATGATGAATTTTTCCCATTAGTACGACAGAGTTCTCTTCAAAGTTGGCAAAACGATTGGACAAGTAATTCTCTTGGGCGGTGGTTACATTCCATTATTCCAAATGTTTCGTCGAGATCGTGGTTCAAAGGTCTGGATGTAAGTCGCGGTTTCATTCGTGTGATGTCAAGACTTATGTCCAATCATTACTCGCTAGACGCACATCTCTACAGAATTAACCTCGTCGATAGCAATTTATGTAGGTGCGGAACCGGTTATGATGACATCGCTCACGCAGTTTGGCATTGCCCAGATAATGATGCCTCCAGAGCACATCTATTGGATACCCTAGTGGTCCGAGAGGTAAGAGATGTGTTGGGAATGCATGATCTTCCCTACATCCAAGCGATTTCCAAACTCCTTTGTTTGTCTGATCTAAGAGTGTAACATCATCACCCCTCTCCCCTCCACTCTATTAAATTCCCTGCCATTGTTTCCCAGTTATACTATCCTTTTGTTTCCGTGCTACTTGTACCTGCCCAGCAAACTGTGGTCACCCATCTATCGGCTTAGTTCTTGAAAGGGACTACAGGGATCGAGGATTTGGTAGATGTCGCAACCAAAAGCAGCAAATAATGGCTTAAATTAGTTACCTACCTAGCCCTTTCCAAACGAGAATGTGACCCATTAACCTCGAGCTAGCCACGAGTAATTGGCATTCCTCTTTTACTAATAATGATAAGTAAAATTTTTTGTACAACAATATTGAATATCGGCTCCGTAAGGTGTTACACACGCCTGAGCCTAACAATTAAACGAACTGATAAAAAAGTCCAAAAATTAAACTGCAAATTTAAAACATGTTCTCGATCCCGGCAGAAAAAAAGATCCTAACTGAAACGGAAAAAAGATCCTAATATGACGGATATTTCAGTTAACAACATAAAATTCCTGAGATTTACCAAAATTATTTGCCGAAATATCAGTAATTATCTTTTTGGACCGCAATTTCGCAAAATAATTCGCTGAGGACATCAGCAAATAGAAAATACAGAAAAATTTAGAAATGAATTATATCAGGGATATAACCGCGAGGTTCACGTAGGACCGCGTTGGTGTATAGTGATAATGGTATTATCTTATTTATGCACATCATAACACTTCTTTTTCTTCTTTCTTAGCGTTTCAAGCTTATTGCTTTCACAATTTCCTTATTGCTTGCTCTCAACTTAGTGTTCTGAATGCACTTACTTATACACTAAGGTTTTTTTTGCACGGCTTTTTTTTACACGGGTTGTTTTCGGCTATAACTCCAGAACTAAACAACACATCGACCTTATTCAAATCAGATTTTATGTTTTGGGCCAAGAGTAATCATATGGCAGTTTTTCAAAAAATTCACAATTTGCAATTTGGTGTGAATACTCAAAATTTTAAAAACTGTATTTTGACCATTCCGTGGAAAGGTAACGAATACTACAAAAATCTAAGCAAAAATGTTTTAGCTTGCGAATTTATCAACTCTATTTAGTCTTTTTTTTACACGGTTCCATACCAAAAGTGGACCGTATCCCCCGTGCAAAAAAAAAAAAACCTTAGTGTACAGTTATTATTTGAAAGCCTTTGATGCCAGGTACCATTTTTGCATTAATATGATTGTGTAGCAAGTACAATGATACCCTATGCCCAGAGAGTCAAGAAATTTTCCTTGACTAAAAATTCCTAGACTAGATCGGGAATCGAACCCAGCCACCTCGAGCATGGTGTAGCTTTGTAGCCGAGCCTTTACCGACTGAGCTAAGGCTAACATTGAAATATAAGCCAACCATAACACATATGGTTGGCTAATATTAAAATGTTTTTATTATTTTGCTTGACCCGTCGCTTCGCATGAAATTTTCTACAAACCGAACCATTGCTCTTTCGGCTTAGTTTAATGAAAAAAAAAACAGTTCGGGTTTAATCAAAAATCTCATTAGAATTTACCACTCTCGACTCAAACAATACAAAATGCACTATTTTTGATAATATCCAAAGGTTGTTCAGGATAATCACGAACATTTCACATGAACACTTACTCTTTTATTGCAAAATTAAATTGGTCGTCCTGAAAAGGACGATGGTAATGATTAATTTATATTTCGGTTTATTTGAGCAGCAGGACATCATTAAGTGCTGTATTCAATCCAGTTAAGGTCTGTATCCACATTAATCCGGACACCTTCAAATCATTGTAACTTTCGAAATATTGCACGTTGAAATGAAAAATTTCACTGTGGTATAGCTGAGAGTCTATGATGAAAAAGACTATGATTGATGTTATTGATTGATTTCATGTTTAGTATTCAAGATGGCGACGAAAGCAAGACAAGTGCGCGAGAGAATTTTGTACGGGCGTACGGCAAATCCTGACTTGTCAATACGGGACCTAGCAAAAACATTGGATTTGCCTAAGTCCACTGTTCACGATGTGCTCAAATCATTTTTGCAACGTTTGACGGAGGAGAGGAAACCGAGAAGTGACAAAAACATTGGACGCGCTGATCCTGTCATGGACCGAAAGGTGAAAAGGAAATTAACGAAAAACCCAAATCTCTCCTTTCGAACGGTGGCTCGTAAAATAGGGATGTCGCCTGGTTTTGTCCAAAAATCAAAACAACATTTGGGACTTAAGTCGTTTAAAGTAAAAACAGTTCCAAATTGCAACAACAAACAGAACTTGGCAGCAAAATCACGGGCTCGACGTTTGTACTGCGAATATTTGACGAAGTTTTCATGCGTTCTTATGGACGATGAAACGTATGTCCTGGAGGATTTCAAGCAGCTTCCAGGGCTGGTTTTTTATTCTGCTATGGCCAGAAATGCTACAGCTTAGCATTTCAAAACGAAGAAGGCATCAAAATTTCCCAAAAAATACTTTGTGTGGCAAGCAATTTGCACGTGTGGCAAAAAGAGTAAATCTTTCGTCACTACAGCCACAATCAACAAGAAGATCTACCAGAAAGAGTGTCTGCAGAAGCGATTGCTACCCTTCATCAAAAGTCACAAAGAAAATCCTTTGTTCTGACCCGATTTGGCATCATGCCACTATGCTCAAACTGTGATGGAGTAGTACCAAGCAAATCAAGTGAACATTGTGCCAAAAACCTCAAACCCGCCAAATTGTCCAGAGCTACGACCAATCGAGAGATATTGGGCTCTGATGAAGCGGAAGCTTTCTGGAAAGAAGCAAACAATCAAATTGATGTCTTCCAGCAAATTTTTTATAAAGAAAAACTGGGAAAATTTTCGTAACGAGATAGTGAAAACCGGCTCAATCGAACTTGAATTTTCTAATGAAATCATTTTGGTTCAAATGTGTGTGCTTTATACTGGCGATGATAGCATTGCCTCGAAAGAAGAGAAGCTCAAGAATGCATTACGAAGCAAATTTTACAAAAGGGGACGGGCTTCAGTTCTTAAATCAGACACCGGCAACAGGAGGACCCGAAACGGGAAAACCAAATTTTCAACTTGGTCATATGCAGCTTTGTATGGGAGCAAAAGTAGGTTGGTAAATTACTGAGCAATGCGTACCATGTGTACTTCGCGTACCTGCAGGTATAAAATAGATCCTTAGCCTCTTGTCTAGTAACTCCTATCTTTACCTCCCCGTGGTGCCGACTTAGGTATGAGTAACCATAGGAAAGATCGGGTAACCAACCCCGGCGGGACCTTGGTCATATGCTCAAAGGCTGCAGTCTATCTGAGCGTCTGTTGTCCATGTTAGGGGCGGCTCAAAACAGTGTCTGTTCTCCATGTTAGGAGCGGCTGATCGTCGCCCTTGTGCCAGCGCGGGACTCTGAACAGTGCTGTGCACGATGGTCCCCCGCCGAGAGAGGGGGTTGGGGAAAGCTTAACAAGCCGCCCTTAAAAAATCAATGTTACAAATAATACAGAAGTTAATACGGACCGGAACAGTCGGCAAAGACCTAGGCGACGAATTAAGGACTACGATTTGAAACTCGGAACATGGAACTGCAAATCGCTCTGCTTCCCTGGCTGCGATCGGATAATCTACGATGAACTTCAACCGCGTAAGTTCGAAGTCGTAGCACTGCAGGAGGTTTGCTGGACTGGACAGAAGGTATGGAAAAGCGGTCATCGAGCGGCTACTTTCTACCAGAGCTGTGGTACCACAAACGAGCTGGGCACCGGCTTTGTAGTGCTTGGCAAAATGCGTCAACGCGTTATTGGTTTCCGATCAACGCTAGAATGTGCAAGCTGAAGATCAAGGGCCGATTCTTCAACTACAGCATCATTAACGTACACCCGATGAGGAGACCCGATGACGAAAAAGAAGCGTTCTACACGCAGCTAGAGCAAGTGTATGATGGCTGCCCGCAGCGGGACGTAAAAGTCGTCATTGGTGACATAGAACGCTCAGGTAGGACCGGAGGCAATATACAGACCGCTAATAGGGCCTAACAGCCTGCATACCGTATCGAACGATAATGGCCGAAGTTAGCCTCCTAGCACGAGTGATGAAATCGAGATAGTAGACGAATTCGTGTATCTGGGCTCATTGGTGACCGCCGATAACGACATCAGCAGAGAAAAAAAGGCGCATTATGGCTGGCGGTCGTGCCTACTTTGGACTCCAAAGCACGCTAAGATCGAACAAAGTTCGCCGAACCACTAAGTTGACCATCTACAAGACATTAATTAGACCGGTAGTTCTCTACGGCCATGAAACATGGACATTGCTAGTGGAGGACCAACGCGCCCTTGAAGTCTTTGAATGGAAAGCCAACAACAAATTTCTTGCCTTTTGGTTTTAAAAAAACGCTCCTGCAACTTTCCAGAGAGCAATGAACGATAAACATACTGAGTGATTATATGGACACACCGTGCTACGTCTACCTCGACGATATTATCATTGTAGGATATAATTTGAAAAACCATTTTGAAAATCTTATATTGGTTTTGACACGTTAATCAGAATTCAACTTAAAAATTCAAATAGATAAGTGTGATTTCCTAAAAAGAGAGACCAAACTTCTCGGTTATATTATCTCTAGTGAAGGGGTCAAGCCTAACCCCAAAAAATCGAAAATTCCAAAAAGCCACATGGAAATAATGCAAGTCCTTGGCTAATTGGGGATTATAGAAGATTCATTAAGGACTTTTCTAAAATTACTCGTCCCATGCCAAAGTATCTAAAAAATCTAATCGATAAAGTCGAAAGACCAATTGCTTAGCTTCTAAAACCCTATCAGAAACTGAATTACGATATGCCACAAATGAGAAAGAGGCGTTAGTCATGTTTTGGCAGTAAACAGATTTAAACCCTACTTATATGGACAATAATTTACACTTGTAACGGATCACAAATCGCTCACTTTTATCAAAACTTCGGATAAAAATAAAAAAAAGTTTTTACGATGGCGTCTAGACTTAGAAAATTATGACTACGAGGCCAAATATAAAGAGGGTAAATCAAACTTGATCGCAGACTCTTTAAACAGAACGGCAATTGAAAAATATATACATAAAAACTAGCTGACCTGGCGAACTTTGTTTTGCTCTAACCGATTTTATGATTCAAATAATTCCGAGCATTCATGATTAAATATTTTTTAAGCAACTTTAAGCCAGACTTCCCGGATGAAAATAACAATACAATTTCAATTCAATAATATACAATAACAACAAAATTTACTGCCAACCATGAATTTTATTGTTCATGTATCAGAAAAATCAAAAATGCACATTGTAATTACAATAGATCTACTTTACATCCCATATGCTAGAATTTTCAACAATTGTGAAACAATACAATTAACAGTTACCAGCTCAAATTTGCTCACAAAAAAGTGATATTTTTTATTGTTAAGATACATAATAACCCCCTTACTCTATTGTTGATATCTCAATTTACAATAGAATCCATTGTAGAAACAGTTAATGTTATCTTATCGTCACGAACAATCCGAAAAATCTTAATTACTATTGATTCTATTGTATGGTTACAATAAGTTTTATTGTAAATGTATAATACTTTTTTATTCTGGTTGGTTTGTTTGTCACCTTATTTTTTATCGTTCATTCGTAATCGATAACAGATGACGAAATTCAAATCATCGACATCCTTATTTTTCCCTGCAAAAATCGCACGTACACTCAGCCCAATCGAAGTTCTTATAGTTTTGGACGATGTTTGGGAAAACACTCGTAATGATTTCCTCCTTTGTCGTTGTGATATGTCAGAAAATTCGGTGGAAACGTCAACTTCTCCAATGCCAATCAACAATAATTGATTCGAGAAAATCTCGGCAGGCGGATCGTTTTGCAAGGCATCTCGCATATTTGTCGTCAACTGTAGCTTCTTTACACATCGCCGCAAATATGAAAGCTTAAGGCAATCGTTGATTTCATCGTTTACGTAGAAAAAACCGAAGTACATATTCGGATTGTTTTGATTTTTCGACAGTCCAGACATATCACGGCTACCAAATTGCAGAAATATCTCCGAAATTATCGAAGTCACGCTGAGCTTGAGTGATGGTTTTAGAATAAAACACTTTATTCAAAGTCGAATAAATAATGCTCCAAAAGTAATTGGAATGCAGCATCAACAGCACCAACAGCATATGAATAAGGACACCTGTAAAATTGCGCTATGTCAGGCAAGTATGGGAAAAGTCGGTTCACTCTGCACTCATTTCTCACTCATACGCATACACCGTCAGAAGTGAAGGGTCACCCACAATAAATACGTTTTCGTTCCGTTGACGTTAACTTGACAGGAAACGTATGGGAAAACTGTCAAATTCACGCAAACGCAAACAAATTTGTATCTAGACGTTATTTTTGAATGAATACGTTGCCACTGAGATGATTCATGCAGTATACGATAAGCTGCCAATTTTGCCCAATTCTTAACAATCCAAATTTTAATACGATGGACTCAAATGCGTCGGAAGTATAGCTACCCAAAAGTGAGTAAAGATAGTTCGTAGTGATGAGATGACAAACAGTCAACATCGGCTTGAATCCGATCGATGTTTACTTATTGTCAACGTGTTACTCCTAATCATCTTTACTCACTTTTTGGTAGCCATACTTCCGACGAATTTGAGTCCATCTTATTCAAATTTGGGTTGTTTAGAAATAGCGTGTAGAAAACAGAATTGGGCAAAATTGGCAGCTTATCGTATACTGCATGAATCATCTCAGTGGCAACGTATTCATTCAAAAATAACGTCTAGATACAAATTTGTTTTGCATGGTTCTGTTTTCTCGTTTATTCTTTCTACAGTGTTCGTTCTCAGAGATTCGTGTAGAATCATGCGATAGAAAACATCACACACCTTATACATTCTGTTAGCAACCGAGGATTGCTATTTTATGCGAGAGAATGAATTTTCCCATGCTTGATGTCAGGTGGTCTATCAACTTCATCTTCGATCCATGTCAAGGATAACTCGATCAAAACGAAAAAAAACCATACATAATGTATTGAAAATTTCCCTGAATGAATCAGCTGAATACTTTATCCATTTTGTTGAACGACCCTAAAATTACTATGGAAACCAACTGACATTTAGGATTTAGACAACAGACACTATTATTCAAGAGACCCTTTTGCTAAACTACTACATAACAGAAGTATCTCAAAATAATTTCACAAAAGACCAAGTACCATGGTCAAGGATGTCCAAAATGAAAAGGTCGAGGATGTCCAGAACACAACCAAATAATTATAAACGAACACAATAGAGCACACCGCGGTATCACTGAAATAGAAACAAAAATTAGGAGATCTACTTTTCCCGAAGTATGTAAATTCTTGTGAAATATGTAACATCCATAAATATGAAACCGCGAGAAAAAGTCCACATGGATATCTTTATAATAGATAAATGCAGCTTCTTATCACTTATTGACTCATTCTCAAAACATTTACATATGATAAGTTTGAAATAAAAAAACCGGACACACGTTCAAAAAGCACTAGGCAAATACTTTAGTTCTTTCGGAGTTCCAAAAGGAATCGTTACTGACCAAGAAACCACTTTCCAGTCGATCCAGTTTAGAAATTTCAATAAGGAACACAAATTCGTTATGCCGCCTCTTCAGAATCTAATGGCCAAATAGAAAGGACTCATACCAAAATAATAGAAATGTTCAATACCAACAAAAACAAATTTATAGGTATTGATATCGTTAAAGTTTCTGTAGCACTATACAACAACTCGGTACACTCGTCTACCCAGTATACATCTAACGAACCAATCAGAATAATATTGTAAAACCAGAGCAAATCATTAGAGGCCAAAATGATCATGGACTAAGCTCAAAAACAAATGCTTAACCAAAATATAAATAAAGAAGACCCCCCAATTATAGAAGAGAGGAAAGAAGTTTTTGTTATCCCTAATATGCGTACAAGAACACAACCTAGAGCAAACAAAACAAACACAAACAAAGTGAATGATAAGACATTCAGAAATAACAATAATATTAAACGTCATAAAAACAAAATAAGTGGTGGGTTATATGAGGGATGTAACCGCTAGATTCTCATAGGACCGCGGTTTTGTATAGTAGTAATGGTATTATTCAAATAAAAAATACATACCATAACACATATGGTTGATAATTATTGAATTAGATAATTCGAGTATGTGCGTACATATGAAGTTGTATAATCTATCAACTCTTGAAATCCAACTCTTTATTATTATTATGTTTTTTTTTTGTTTTTCACCCTCGCGCTTCTGCTTGAAAGACTCTGCAACGTACTTCAATTGCCTTTGCTGGGACATTTTTCTGAGAACGAATTAGTCAAACTGGACAATGAAACTTATCACTCTCGTGTTTTATGCCCACAGAAAATCAAAGCATTAGAAAAGTAAGATCTAATGAAACAATTCAGTGCCAACATTTGATTAGAACGTATCTACTTTTGTAAAGAAACACTTCGTTTATTAATATATCGAAAGTTTTATACAATTCCTTCAAAGTGAATATATCAACGAATAGAGATAAAGCTCCTCTTCTGTGCTTTATTTGTATTTGTGACCTTTTGTGCAAGAGAAAATAACTACGAAAGCTTTTGTTTACAATAGTAGATTCGCCCTAGTCTAATGTTGGTGCTGAATTATTATTTTTCTTTAACCACCTTGAGGGGACACTTATACATTTTGCTTCATATTATATTTTCTTGACGCCTTTCTTTCTGGGTTATGCTATTCAATGGTGACATATATATTTTTTTAACTTTCTTGTTTATTTGTGAGGCTCAAGTGCCATAGGCATAACGGAGCCGAATTCTTAATCATTTTTATATTGACAATAACTTACTAACTAGCGGGTCCTCCCTTCGCTCAGTCAGTAAAGGCGCAGCTACAAAGCAACACCATGCTGGAGGTGACTGGGTTCGATTCCCGGTATGGTCTAGAAATTGCTCGACTCCCTGGGCATAGCGTATGATTGTACTTGCCACACAATCATACTAATGCAAAAATGGTACCTGGCATCGAAAGCTCTCAATTAATAACTGTGGAAGTGCATCTAGAAGACTAAGTTGAGAGCATGCAATAAGCTAATTGTGAAATGCTAAAGAAGAAGAAGAACTCACTAACTATGTTAATTTTGTAAAGCCAAAAAACTCGCGGCTTGGTCGAGGTTAGGGATTACAATAATTCGGTTAGGAATCTTAACTTTGGCTTTCAACAGCAGATTGGAGATGCGATATTGTTGCAGTTAGTCTGGCGTAGATGTTGCGTTGCGTTGTAACGATACAACAGAAGTGGTATTACGGGGGAGGGGGTGAGGTGGACATGTTAAAACGACATGTCCAGCTTTCCCAGCACATCTCTAACATCTTCCTTCTCTGGTTTCCCTCGAGCCCGTCGGGATGCGCAAAGGTCAGACCTGGCAATTTCGAAATCGAGGCAATAACAGACAACATGGTTGATGTCCTGAAAACCTACACCATCGCCGCATTGATTGGTGTCTGAGAGCCCTGTTCGATAGAAATGCGAGCCTAGCGAGTAGTGATTGGACATTAGACGACACATTACCTTGATAAAATCCAGGTTAATATTCAACCCTCTGAACCACGATTTTTTCGATAACTGTGGGAGAAAAGAATGTAACCATCTGCCCAAATCCGTTGCATCCCATTTTTGTTGCCAACTGATCAAGGCCTGTTGACGGAAAATAGCAAAAAATATCGCCTGCCATAGCGCCCACCTTGGCAAGTGGCTCCGCTTTCTCATTACCCGGAATGGAGCAATGAGAAGGAACCCAAACCAAGGTGATGCTGCAGGAATTTTTTGATAGAGCACTCAAAAGAGATCGTATTTCACTAACGAAATACGGTGAGTGCTTTGCTGGCCTCATCGAACGAATAGCCTGAAGTGAGCTGAGACTATCCGTAAAAATCAAAAATTGATCAGAGGGAAGATAAGCAATTCGCTCTAATGCATAGTGTATAGCCGCCAACTCTGCAACGTATACGGAGCAAAGATTTTGTAGTTTGAAGGAGGCGCTATGAATTTCGTTAAAAAACACCAAATCCAGTGGAATCATTTGTTTTTAAGCCGTCGGTGTAAAACTTCCTGTTACAACTGATATGGCCAAACTTACTTGCAAAAATTGATGGAATGTACTCCGAACGGAGTGTATCTGGTCAGACCAAAAACTACAGTAGAACTAGAGAAGTCTTGGGAGTAATCACGATTAGGAACATTCGAAGAAGGGCTCACCTGCAGAGTCATGTACCAATAGTACCGTGTCATGAACTTAGTTTGAGGATTTCGTTCGATTAGCTTTTCAAAATTTTCAATTACCAATGGATTTAGCACTTCGCAGCGGATGAGGAACCGGAACGATAGCTCTACAAAACGATCTGATAAAGAAAGAACTCCTGCTACCTCCAAACTCATAGTATGAGTTGAGTTCATGCAGCCTAACGCGATACGAAGACAGCGGTACTGGATTCGCTGCAGCTTCAGAATATGAGTTTTCGCGGCGGATAGTACTCGAGGACCGACAGAATCGTTGCACGATACAGCTTTATCAGATCTTCCGAGTGGGCTCCCCACCATGTTCCGGTGATAGTACGCATGAAGTTTATTCGCTGCTGGCATTTCTGATGCAGATACTTAATATGCTTCCCCCAGCTGCATTTAGAAACGAAGCAGACCCCTAGGTATTCATAAGACAAACTTTGAGATTGTTTTACCCATGAGTTGAAGCGGTATTTGTGCTGGATCACGCTTCCTAGAAAAAAAAAACAACTAACTCAGTTTTCTCCGGAGAGAACTCGATACCCAGCTTTACAGCCCAGGTAGACAAGTTGTCTAGGGTATTCTGCAACGGTCACTGCAGGTTGTGCCCCTGGTCCTACAATTGAAACAACGGCCTCATCCGCAAGCTGTTTTAGCGTGCAATTTTCCATGAGGCAGCGATCGATGTCTCTGACATAAAAAAAATATAAAAAAGGGTGCCTAAACAAGAACCCTGGGGGAGATCCTTGTAGCTAATTCGTGAAGTTGTCGAAGACCCATGAGAAAAGCTCATATGTTTCTCAGACAACAAATGCAATGGTGGCATGGGTTAAATTATGAAAATTTTACTAAAACAAATACTCTTTTACTGTTAAAGTCAATTGATCGTCCTGAAAAGGACGGTGATAATAGAAAGCGTTTGAAAATAATTCTAGGGTGTTTTGTCATAAGGGCGAATTTAACATTAAAAGACTCTCTTTGATTACTTTCTTTTTTGATCATATTCCAATCACCTTTTCGTTTTTCATTCTACTATTTACACAACAAATGTGCAAGCCAGCACTGTTGTGTTTCGATTTGTACTATAGGATCACTCGAAAGTTTTATAACGACGCTGTATTAAATGAAAGAGAACGAGACCGGAGAGAATCTCTCAATGGTAGATTCGCCCTAATGAAAAAATAAAACCCGAAAATTCATCCGTTGAATATCCAACATGGATTTGTCTTCCATACCACCACCAGACGGACTGTGGTGAGAGAGCAAAGCGTCGTTTGAACCGGCATTGTGAAGCTGCTTGCCTAGCGTTGTAGCATAGTCGTGAAAGAAGGGAGTCACGAAAATGCAGAACGAAGCAAATTTAATAATAGGGGACGGTCAACAATTGAAAAATCAGACACCGGCCACAAAGAAAAGCTATTTTGAAGAAGAAGAAGACATATGCTACCCGTTTCCTACGACCGTGCTAGGGAAAACAAATTTTTCAACCTGTTGATATGCAAATTTGTATGGGAGCAAAGTAGGTCATTTTGAATTCAAAAATTGAACTACTTATACTAATAGAACTTTCAAATTGCAATGCGAAAAATTGGTGAGTTTTTTTTTATCAAATTGTGTATGAACGAAGCCATTCTGTTTAGTAAAACGAGAGGTATAAGCGTTCAAAAATCTTTCACCTTTGCGTAACGCTCTCATTTTTCAAAATTTTGAAATGACACCCGGTAAAGAAAAGAGAAACGTAGTCCTACGTTAAAATGAAATTCGAAATTAAGTCGTCTCGCACCACATTTTTTTTTCAAGATTCCCATCTTTTTTCATTTTTTAATTCAATATATTTCAATAAATTTTCGAAATCGCGTGGTTTTACTTCAGTATTGCAGTGTTTATGTGGATTATTTGGAGTGTCGCATCTTACAAGCCAGTTTTTGAAATTGCAAATCTGATGGATTTCGAAAATAGGCCATATTTTTTTTTTTTTATGACTATCAATAATCAGTTCCTTGAGCAAAGGTGGAGCCTTTTAGATACTCTTTCAAAAGATGTCTTTGAATCCACGAAAAAATAAAAATTATACATGTTACGAGCAAAAAACGGATCGTGTTCCACCTTACAAGCTTGTCCTCTAGGCTTTCACATTAGCGAATCAGTTGCAGAGTCCAATGAGTAAATTCCGCACTTCGTATCCATATCGAAAAAAATAACGACAATAATAATAACATCAATAAACAAACAACGAAAATGAAACGCTCGCAAAAAAAAAATACAAATTAAAATAAGACACGCGGTCAGGAACGTTGAAAAACACGTCCAAACTGTATGAGCAGCAATGACAACAAAAAGCTCCCTACGCTTCTGCCACGTTGGAGATTCTCAAGAAGAAAAAAAATGGTTTTGTTGAAAAATGCAAAAACTCCCCAAACTGCCCAGAACGGCATCCTATCGAAAGATACTGGGCGATAATTAAGCGGAATCTTAAGAAAGATGGAAGAGAAGTAACCTCCCATGACTGCTTCAAGAAAATTTGGTGTGCAGTGAGCGCAACGAAAAACTACGGAGGATTGTGCAGAATGGGAGGTTTCAAGAGAAAAGTCCGAGCGTTTTTCAGAAATAAGAATTAAATATTCGAACTCACGTGAATTCGGTTATATGTTTGTTGTCATTAAGATATAGCAAACTTATGAATTTGTTGGAATTTTTGTTTTTTTAAACGCGTATCAAATTCCTTTAATGAACAGTCCTTACTTATTTCCAGAACTGGGAGCAGATCTTCGATGCAGCCATGAGGGACAAAAGTTGCTGAAAATCATGGCAAGCTCATCTTTGTTCCAACAATCTCGAACTGATCTCAGTCAAAGCCTGTCTAACATTCAGACTCCAACGGATTATTGATTGAATTTCCACTTCCCTTGGCAAAATTTGAAAAGTAACAAGTGTCACATTTCCTTGCGTGACTAATGCCGCCAATAGCATTCAAAACACTTTTATTTTGCCCTACGGTGCAGATTTTTCGATCAACTTTGCAAAAGTTAACAGAAAAGCTAGGCATCGAGAATCCCATGTAAGCAGAGAAGCTAAAAAACGATGTAAATCGATGTGTCGGGCGTGTCTTCCCCCTCCATTTTCCCCCACGTTAGACGCAAGGAATTGAGAAAGTCAAACATTCTGCTGAGCAGGCAAACCAATAAAAAAAACAAGAAGAATCGAAATTATGGAGACGCCAGCCTGTCTGTATGGATGGCCCCAACCCCAAACGCGAATATCACAACGTCTCATTAATTTTGATACATTTCTGTTTGCCGATTGCCGTTGACTAGGGCGGGCGTTCGGGATGTTGTGTCAATTATGGGTTGATTTACAGTGACAGTTTAAAAAAAAGCAAACAATCAACGGGGACTTACCCTATGCCTATCTAGTGGATCACCGTAAACGTCTCTCCCTCTCCTATATACAAGTTCGTCATATCGCGTCCTGTCTTCAGGAAAAATTAACTCTCTTATTTCTGTTACTAAAGTATGCTAAAAAGAAGAAAAAGAAATCGTTGAAGAATGCTTTCAGATGTGAAAAAAAAGTCAAATCTTACCTTCTCGGGTGTATCTAACATTTCTAATAAAACAGATACAAAGGCCTCTATGGTCATTCCTCTAGCACCATATTCCGCTATATAATATGATAAGTTAGCAAAATGATGACGAGGTAATAAGGATCTGGCTTTTTCTTCGACCATCGCTGACACCGGACATTTTCGGCGGGTCCTGGAAGAGGAGGAGAAGGAAGAAGAAGAAGAGAATAAAGGTCAGAAGGAGACAATGGCTCTGACGGCGGCGTGACACGCACCTCACTCCGGTCGGACTGTAGGCATCCCACGGTTCTGGCTCAACGGTGGTACACGAGTGTGGCACTTTCCCGACGTCCCGCACCAGCAGCGACATCCGCTTGTGGAACTTGAATTGACTAACAGCCTCGTCATGGGTAACGTCCATGAATGATTGATTATTCACCTCTAGGATTTGGTCGCCGACCTGCGGGAGAGAATGCATCCACATTTGGGATGAGCTGAGCAAATGGCTGCAAATCGAGATTTCTTACCATCAGTCCAGACCGATCCGCCACGCTGTCCTTATCGACGCCGGTAATAAAAATTCCTAATCCGTACTCTACGCCACCCCTTATCATCAGTCCCAGGGATTGGCCGGGTTCTATCACTAGTTCAACCCTTCGAACGCTGCAGGCAGGAGGAAACAGAACTTTATTACAGTGCGGTAGATAGTGCCGAGATACAAGCGGCCGTAAATTTGTGCTCCACTGCAGTTGCAACTCCGAGATAAATGGGTTTCCGGTTTGCCGTAAAGGGAACTAACCACTTCATACATGTTTACGCCATTGTGGTTCCATCGGTGTGGCGAGGACAGGTGTGGTTTATCTTTATTACTGAACGAGTGCACCACCGCCGTTGGTTAGGAATGAAAAATTCACGTGTTTCCGTTTGGCAGGTGAATTTTAAGTAGCCATAAGAAACAAACAAGCATTGCGGTCGATGTGCTGACTTCAATTCAATTCGGTCCCATTCATCTCAGAAGCTGTTCGGAAGCTGTTAGAATTAACAAAAAATCACTCACCGATCCCGTCGCTCCGGCCGGCGGCCACCGTACTCATACGGCGGCGAGGCGGGTCGCCCCTGGCGGTCCATCCAGGAGCAGGTTTGCCGGTTCGGGGGCGGCGGGTAGGCGCCCACCGGTGCGCCACCGACGCCGACCGACCCACCGACGGTCGGTCCTCCCACAAGGCCCGCACCTCCCAGCGGATCGGCCACGGCGGCCGCCAGTCGACTGGTGCTGCCAACAACGCTCGGAGGGGGTCCGAACCCATGCAGCGGTGCGGTCGAGTTGATCATCGACGTCCCGGCCGACGGGGGCGCTCGGACCGTCATGCTGATCTGGCGCGACGATTTCAGGATCTGCACACATCTCTACAGTTTTAGGGTGAGAAGAAAAACGAAAAAGCAAACGTGGCAATAGAAGAGAGAAGAGTCCTCTAAATACAGGGATAGTGTTGTAGCTTGTTAATACCAGAAGAAGGAGGTAGAATGGGTGGAAGTTCACATCTACGAAAATGGAGCACTTGGTAAAGGTAGGCGGAAATAATAGCAATACATTTAGCGCGCTTTTAGGAATGCACACTTGGAAACACTTATACTAGCTAACGGGAAAGGAAATGTGGTTATTCCAGCTGAGTTGTGGGTTTTCATGTACAAGTAAATTGGGAATTGTTGCATAGAGGAAAGTAATGTTCAAATAAATCAATCGTCGGGGAGTGGGTGCTCTACGGGAAGTAGCCATCGGAACAGGATTAGTCCATTTACTGCGAGCAATTGTGGTTTGCCACGCGAGTTGAACAAATGTAGGATAAACGTTTAATGGGCCACCGCCGTTCACTTGTTATCATATAAACTGGACATCCAAATTAATGTATTTTCCTGTCTGTTATTCACTTCTTTTTAACAAGTGAGTTTATTTGTGTTTGACTTAAGGTTGAAGAAGTCGTAATTACTTTGGGCGATGATGATGATTGCTTGCTTCTTTTTCTTCTTCTTCCTGTCAAAAATTCTTTTTAGCCATTTTCGGTAATAAATCATGTCTTACATTTTCCTGTGCATGTTCACTGGGTAGAATTGTGTTTTTCTCACTTTTTAAAGAACATTTCATTAAACAAAACACTATGGAATTACTTTAATCTGGTAGTTTTCAGAAACTTGGTTCGCTTACCCAATACACCAACTCAAACTCGCCATTTGCTTCTCAAACTAACACTATTACAAGGACCCACACTTGATTTTTCCATCATTCATTCTGGTTGATTTCCTGAAAATGTGGAAATCAACCAGAATGAATGATGGAAAAATCAAGTGTGGGTCCTTGTAATAGTGTTAGTTTGAGAAGCAAATGGCGAGTTTGAGTTGGTGTATTGGGTAAGCGAACCAAGTTTTTAAAGTGATTCACAGCTCTCGTGCTGGATTTTGTTCCTAAGAAAATTCACTTTTTGTTCTTTCAAGCATTTTTAAAAGAGAAAACTGCTGAAATAATTTCCTAACGAGAAACAAGCCACTGTATTGTCAATGTAACAGAACAGCGCAGCTCGTAAAATCACTCGCGCCCCAAGTAAAAATTCACGATCCGTTTGAGCGCATTGCAACTTCGAGATTCTCAACAAAATTAGCAAAACTTTTGGCAGCACGCACACATTCTCAAAATCATCGATCATTGACAGTTGCCAGATTTACATCTCGATATTTTTAACTGATGGTTTTTGGCATGTTCAAAAACTAAGATAAATCTGTACAAAACATGTTGGGTCCGATGTTTTTCGATGCCTTATGATATATTTATTGAGTTGGAAGCAAAATATTTGCTAATTTGCTATGTAACATGAGCAACAATGTTGAAAGAAATAATATTCTTCCCCGAGTTGGCAACAATGTTCGTCAGCTGATATTTTCGTTCCGCCCAGTTTCCTCTATAGACACTCAAGTAATAGACCGGAAAACGTGCCGCCATGTTGTATCCAAAACGAACATTTCTCATACGATTTGACAGTTGTTTTGAATACATCCATTGTGCCAGAATCACATTGTCCGGTCTATTAAGTGAATGTCTATAGTTTCCTCCTATCGATTTGTAAACAATCTTTGCACAAACCGAGCGTAACTTTGTCAATACTTGATTCCGGTGTCGCAGAAAAGGTAAACATAACGGGCGGCTTTAATTCGTGAAGCAACGAAGCGGTTTGCGCAGGAACAGTTGAGCGGGAGTGATCAGGAATAATATTCATCGCTAGATCGATATTCGCCACTCATGAACGGATCAAAGTGTTCTGTTTGTCGAAGATCAAGTGAGAAGTAATTGTTATTCAAAACGTGAAGATGAAAATGTTAAATGGAATTATGCATCATTATCAACTGGATAATTGTTCAGTAAACAAATTTTCATCATTTCCTTCACAATTGGCGTGAAAATTTGTGTGCAGGAGGTTTTTGGGCTGGGGAAGGTTCTCATGATGGTTTGCAACGCCTCCCTCTCTGAAAATGGGGGCTCCTTTACAAAAAACACAATATTTTGCAAAACTCGAGAACTAATCAAGCAAATGGTTGGGGTTTTTTGAAGGTAAACAAATGTTTCAATGGTAGTCTGAGAAGCACCCGCATTCTGAAAGGGGGGATTCGTTTTATTAACGTCCCTTTAAACTGGATCCCATACAAATGAAACACAAATCTCAGGATAACTCGAGAACTAATCAAGCGAACGGTACTAAATTGGGCTTGGGAAGGTTTTTGAAGGCAATAAATCTTTCTAAGGTGATTCGAGACTCTCTTCTTTCTGGGGAGGGGGGGGGGGTGGGTTCTCCCATACAAACGAAATACAAATTCTTGCGTAATTAGAGAACTAATCAAGCAAACGGAACCAAATTTGGCAGGTTGGGGATTTTGAACGCAAGAAAAGTTTCTATTGTGGTTTGAAACTCTCCCGCCTTATAGAAGAGTACATTCCAAGCAGGCTTATTTCCTCAGTGCACTATGGAAGGTGTTTGTTCATGCAAGTACGGGTACAACAAAATTTGAAAAATTTCGATGCCTTTTTCAGACCTTTTCCTTTTTCTTTGACTTGTCAGACTAATTGCTTAGTGCCTACTCACAACTTAATGTTCTAGATGCACTTTCACAGTTGTTAATTGAGAGCATTCGATACCAACACATCCATGAATTTGTATATTGGTGATAAGCTACAACAATACTCTATGCCCAAGGAAGTCAAGAAAATTTCCAACCCGAAAGATTTCCTCAACCGGACCGTGTATGGATTCCTGCTTTCAGTATTATGAAGGTACAGCTGGCATAACAAATGTATGCCTCCGTTTGCTAGGTATGGTCCTGGAGCTTTACTTACACAGTTAATAAAGAAATGTAATATTCAATGTATTTACATGCACATAATTGAAGCATTCAAAAGATTCAAAATTACAGTCAAAATAAAATTACATGAATTGAAAAATACATGGCGCTTTATTTTTAAACGAGTTGAAAACATCTCATGTAATTTTAAACGTTATTGAATTTATGCATGCTCTGTCCCAAAAAAAGTTCATTTATATAAAATCAATCAATTAAAGCTCTAAAAAACACGAGTATAACGGTAAATGGGTTTCATCATTCATTAAATTTACTACCATCATATTATTAAACCTCCTCCCGAAGACTTTATTTCCCAATCGACAATAACAAATTGACACTGAACTCCTTGTTTTGTTAACCAGAAACGATTTAAATGTAACGAATATTTTTATTGATCAATGTTATAATTTATTTTGTTGTATACCCGATGGTTTGTATAATAATAGACTACTGAAATTCATGTTAAATTATATTATTGAATTAATCTCCCAGCATATGTGACATGAAAACCCATATTTATCAAAAAGCGACACGCAAGCAATTTCACCTCGTGAGTTATTGCAATAAATAGATATTGCAGAAAATTTCAATACTCCTCACGAAAACACATGTCTCAAATACGGATACATGTGTGGTGGTAAGCATAAGCCTAGATTTTGATTTTCATTTTCTCACACATTTCACCGACAAACCGACATGAAACTAAATTTTCACTATTGATCAAGAATCCATAACGATGGATTCAAATGTGCAGCGATCCCATCTGTCAAAACGTATAGAATCATATTATCTAGATCAAATAAATATTTCCAGAATAGCTCAGACATGAACCTTCTTATCAAATTCCCAAGAGAGTTCGGGGCTTCAATAAACGTTTTCAGCGAGCACGAAGATAGATGTCAGTAATATGATTTGAACAGAAATATTGAGACATTTTCCATTGTCTTTCATGTCGGTTTGTCGGTGCACATATGTTAAAATAGATTCACCAATACAAGGACAATTTAATCATTGACTTCGAAAAATAATTACGAAGTCTTCAACCTTAATGCTACGTTCAGTGGGACTTGGACCGCTTACTAGCGGTTATCCGGATTAGAATGGCAGAAATTTTTTTTCGGATGGATTGGAGAAAGGAACAAGGAAATGGAATTCTTCAGCCTCATCAAATAAATATTGTACCTCGAAAAAAGGAACAGACAAATATGATCACCAAACAATCATTTTAAGTCGAATATTTTTAAAACTCATATTAACTATGTTTCTGCAAATTGGATTATTCAACCTAGTCTCCTAGGTTGAATGTCCGCACTTTGAACTTAACGCAACCTGTCGTACACTACAAGAAGTAACAATACACAACAGTTATTAAACAACTTTTATTAACTACAAATTAGTTTTTGTTGTTCACACAGCAGGTGTCTTACTCATGGTGATGACAAAAAAGTGTCAAAACGGGAGCAAGGGTTTTGAACAAAACAAGGTATAGTGCGTAATGTTATGTTGGATCAGGTATGGTATTTATAGACAAGTATAATGTAACGATATACCACTACCCATCACATAATGAGCAAAACTTGCGCTATCTTCTTTACACACTTTCATCAACTCTTTATTCAAATCCTTTTCGTTTATGTCTTCCTGACCTTGCCCTTTGTAATGGCCTGGAGTTTTTATGCTGAGTAAAGTCTGGCGGGGTTTGGTGAATTTACCTCCTTTGGCATAGAAACATCATCGTGGGCTTTGCACCACTCCATCACCGGTTTCGCATAATGGCGTATCTTATATGACCAAAAGAGGGTAATAAATCGATATATTTGAAACATCTTTAAGGTCACAAAAGAAGTTTTAAGATACAGATTTAGGACTAATAATACTGTCGCGAACAACGTAATACATTCATTGTAAATCCAATATAAACTCTAACCAATCAAACACATTCGATCTGTAGCTATAAAACTATCCACACCATCTTGTCGCTTAGTAGGTAAGATCAGAACATTCTTGAACAATATACCTAATTTGAAATCAACGAGTGCTTTTCTCATTCTCCTCCGACCGAAGCCAACACAAAGCCATTTAAACAATGCTTTTCAAGACTAATGAGTTGCAGAATTTTCTGTGGCTATCTACTCTGAACCAGTGGGCAAATTCAGATTGTCCGCTCCACCGAGCTCATCGAAAAGGATTCCCGTGCGCGAACAAATACATTTTCAAGATACTTTGAATAACATGCTTTCAACATGATCTTATCTTGGTAGTTACTAGCAGCATAATAACAAATAGGTTATAATCAAGTAATTCCAAAGTAAAAATAATTGCAGAATCACATGAACATGCCATGCAAGTTTGAGAAATGTCAAACGAACAGAAATTGACAGAGATTGTTAAGTTTGTTGTGATTGTAAAAATGATTTTTGTTTATGTGGAGAAAATGCACAGTTCATAGTAAAAAATATGACAATCAGTTTTTTGTTATTTATTTATTTTTCGCCGGCTTATTTCCTCACATGATGACAATCACCGACGCCGGGGAGACAACTCCACCACCTGGACCCTACCTATCGACTCATGACTATGAACCAGGACCAATGGTTTTACTTCCCTTCCGAAGGAAGACGTGAGCAAGATTTTTTCGTCTCAGAAAAACCACCAACGTCGACTGGGATTGAACCCAGACCCACTGGAGTGCCAAGTAGCAGTCACGCTTACCACTACACCACCGACGCCGGCAAGCAACAACACAATCAGTTTTGGCCAAATTGATTATTTCATAAATATCAGAAATCTTAAGATGGTTATTGCTCAGAACGCTTAAAAAACTATCATATGCAAAGCAGCTTTTATGGTACAACGTTTGGGTTTACTCTTGCATAATTTATGCGCCGTTCTAAAGATTAAAAAAAATCAACAGAAAATTCTCTTACATTTTGCAATTTGGAATAAAAATTTCTTACTCAAAATGTATCATCTAACTCATCGACATAAAAAAACCTGATTGATCTCAGACCTTGCGAACCAAAACAAACCCAAAAAGGAGAGAGTTCCTCTCCCCTGTGCGCATCAAAACAGAGTGCATACAAACTACCGCTAGAAACTATCCCACAACTATCAGTAATACATGAGCGCGTACCAACACGTTACTTTGGCCTGTTGAGGTGGCAGACTCGTCTGTGCCTACCCCGCAGTGGGATGTTAGGCAAAGGTAACGTCCTTGGTTCGAGTACTACTTTACCCATGCCCTTTCGCTCAATTTTTATTACTTCTGTTCTATTTCCAATCTACCGTACACTGACGGAACTTTCAACACTTTCTCTTCAAATCTTTCATTCTAGCAAATATTACTGTCCACTTTTGGTGCCTCATGGTGAAGAGCGAACATCTCTATCTACATCAGAATCGTTACTCCACGCACGGAGAATAGAAAACATAACAATTAGAGTATGAAAAAAAACGGTTCTCTCGATTTTTTAGTGATAATTGTAGTCATACCCGAGCAAAGGATTATACCAAATTGATTAGAACAAGTTCTAATACCAGGTTATCATTTTGGATCACTGAATATGTTATCATTCAGGCTGAATAAACAGCCAAAATAACAGAATGAATAACAAAAAAATACTCGTTGAATATCATAATAATAACTTATTTTGTTATCACTCCGAACAACTTGATAACAAATCCTGTATTGTAAGCAAATTTATTGAAATAGTATCAAATTATGTTATCAATTTGAAATAAAACTCTCATGCTAATAACTGAAAAAAATATTTTGATTAAAGGCTAAATTTCTTATTCAAATATGCTGGAAATATGTATAGTTTCACAATTTAACTTATAGCATTCATAAAAACTAGTTTGTTCAAAATGATAACAAATGATAACAAAATTTTCCAATGGTGATAAATAAATTTGTTATGCGATAACAGCGGAAATCAAAACGATAACTGGAACAACAGAACTTGTTACTTATATGATATCAGCTTGTTATTTTCGTTTGCTAGGGTAGTTTGTATGATTATACGCTACACGCTATGGTGTGAAGTTGAAATTCAGTCCAACATACATCTTGAGAGCAGTCTAATAACGTACTCATGATGGGTCATTGCAAATTATTTGAGTTAGCTATTATAAAAAAATGACGTTTCATGTGGACTGTCACATGGAATACACTGCTGATGGGGATTCTTATCGCATGCTATGTTTTTTCTTGTAGTTAGACCAATTGTGCAACCGTTTCTTAAGAAGATATCTTGCAAATGGGCAAGGTCTGCTTTTTATTCGATATAAAAATATATGAAAAGTAATGGGAATTCATAAACAAATTCATCATGTATATGACAAAAGATGTTTTTCATATAATTTCAAATACTCTTGTATAACAAAATTTCAAGATAACTGTCCCAAAAAATTTTTTTTGGTGTTACTTGGAAGCGCTTCAGGAACATTCTTCTTTATATATTTACACATCACCAAACACTTCTTGGCAAATTTGTCGACCCTCTTTTCCGGAACTTCTCCGAAATAACTAGGTCAAACTCTCCGACGAAAAGTATGTGTATGTCTCGTCATCCATTATGATGCATTTCGGCTACACTAACCACCCGCCGCGGTAGGCGCCTTCCTTACCCGCCCGCCTCATGGTCTGCTGGACGAACCACACTAAAGAATTCACCTTCTTGGCCGCGCTTGAAGTAATCCCTCACCTTACTTGCGTTCACGGGGTGGCCGTTTTCACTTTTCTTACGCTTCCAGCTCTCCGCTGGGTCGTTTGAATCTTCTTTTACCAAACCCAACACGGTCTAATTGTCGAGTTCCAACTGTTTGGCGATCTTTATTCATGGAGCAGGAGCAGGAATCCCAGAGAATCGTTGTCCTATGTATGCTCCGGTAATGTTTGCAGCAAAGTATGGCCAAATTAATTTCACTAAATTGTTTTCCACTAACGGATCTTTGATAAACTAGACGCGGTTGGGTAGCTTAGTGGTTAACCGTTCTGCTCACTAAACAGATGGTTGGGAGTTCAATCCCAAGCCCGACCCCTTCCTTTTCATTTGCCACCTGCCTTTTACTATCACCACTAGATTTAAAATGAGAAAGCGGTCTCGCTTGCAAAGGTGGGCGCTATGGAAGGCGATATTTATGATCGACAAATCGCATTGGCGGAGCTGGCAAATTAGTCTGGAGGGGGCCTGGAGGGGGCCTGCCCGAAGAATTTTTTTCGTGTATAGGAATATTGAAAAGAGCGATGAAAGTAGCGTAATTGTTTGGGACATGTTATTTTTATTGAAGAATCAGAACAAGTGCAATCGACCGATAATTAGATCTATTCTGCGCCTCGGTGAGTCGAGATGTCTTAAGCGAATCGAGTGTGGTGAATCTATACCTCATATTATTTCGTGTGGGTCAAATGGACAATTTAGTCACCTTATTTGATTCTCTTAAGGCATATCAACTCATCCGAGGCGGAGAATAGACCTGAATCTATATAGAGTCAAGTTTAAACTAAACAATCTAAGCCCAGGAGGCTGAAAGCCAAAATAATAAAGATATTAAAAAAAAAAAAAAATCTTGAAACTACAAAGAACAACAGTGAGTCAATGAACATTTTAAATTTATATCAAAATTTTGATTGATTTGGATTACGCGTTTTAAATATCTTCAAAATTGTGTCAGTTGATACTTATTCCTTCACAAAACCGAAAATTTATAATTTCTATTGAGCTAAATTTCTAAAGAGAGTTCAAAAATTTGAAGGAGAATTCCGAGGATTATTTCATCAAAAACCGACTAGGAACTTCACGGCAGTTCGAAAGAAACATGAATGAATTCGTTGGAAAAAATATTCATTCTTATGAAATTTTTGTATTTTGTAGAAGAAAATAAATGTTTTAAAAATTTTCTAAGATGGTGGAGCAGAGGAACTTTTGAAAACTGTGTATCAAAATTTATAAACTGAAGACAGTTTAAAAATCAGGTTACTTCTGAGCTACTTTAAAAATTTCTACTCAATCCATCTTTTGAGTGCTGACATAGAAAATGTCAAATATGACAATTTTGTATGAAAAGCTGTAGATGTATTTAATATTTTCGCCATCAATAACCCGAAATAGCCAACACCAATAATAGAAGCTTTTGATTGAAGATCAAAATCCTTTGAAGAAACTTTAAGGATAAATCTTAGACAACTGTTATAAGAAATGAAAAAGAATGTTGATAAAATTTCCAAGGAAACATTGACAAGCGTTTTAAAAAAATAATCGAAACTCTGTCTCTACTAAGTGAATGCAGATAGGAACACACTAGAAACACACAAACTGTTACAATTCTTAGAAAATTAAAAAAAAATCGACGGGTCCTGCATTGCGGTATCACATAATTAAAATATTTTTTTTTAAATATTTGTAGAAAAGAATAAATAAATAATAGTTTTAACAGGTTAACAATATTTTCAATATAAGTAAGCCTCATGTGCGGCAAGATTTCTCCCTATATAAATGAATAACATTTTACAAGTCGAGGAAATTACTAAATTTCAAAACTTTGATAAACTTTCTTATCACAAAATTCAGGAAATTTAAATACATTAAATATCATGAACAATAATTTTTAATTAGTTTCACTGGTAGCGTTGTAAGCAGAGTATGTACTGAGTTTTTTTCTTGGGTGGAGCTGCATGACAGCTTGTTTGTCAAGGCTGGGCCATTTCGCAACATTCCCTATTACTAGGACGAATACACTAGTTACACTAGCATATTTCAACCGCGTGAGCACTATTATATAATTATTTAGAACACTTCCTGGAAACGACGTTCAGAATACTTTCTATGTTGACAGTGCTGATGTTTCCTCTAGCAATGACTCTTAAATTACTATATGCATTAAATTTTTACATTATTACAATTACTTTTTGGGGATGACACATACGTACATTGTCACATATGTATTGTCACATATGTACAGAATCGATGATCAACACAATTTTGAAATCCAAGATGGCGGCTTCTGGTTACCATACCCCTCTAATTTAAATTCTGGTCTTGATAATATCTAGTAATGATTTGCGGCGATTGAGTATATTTATCATCCTTAATCAATAAATTATTGAGTTATAAACTACATTTAACCATTCATGGGATGGCTTCCCGAGTAAAGTCTAACATCACAAAGATAGCAATTCGAAAACTTATTTTGATATGAACATCAAATTAAAATCAAAATTTGATATCACTTCACAATTTTCAAAGTCGATATCAAATTTAGTTTTCATCTTGCTGTAATCTTGCGTTCACTTTTCCTCGAGAAAGGTCGCTTTGTTTTCATTGTGTTGACAGATTATCAACTAAAATACTCATTTTGCTATCCACAGGAAAAAATGTACAGCATATTGACTTTTAAATTTGCTCTCACTGATAGCAGGGTTAGTTTTAAATTTGATGTCACAGGAATAAATTTTTGCTATCAGTTTTGATCTTTTAACCGTTGCAACGACCAAAACGACAGCAACCTGAGTAATCATTATCGAAAATTCCATTAACATCAGTGTTGAGTTTTCAATTTGATCTCAAACTCTTCTCGGGTTATATCCGCCTACCATGTCGTTCGTTATTAAACACCACTTGAAATAAAATTAACAAAACTAGATTTTAACAGACGCAACAAATTCTCGAGCAATGTGGATTTAATGTTGATATATAAGAATTCTCATGGATCTAATTGTGGTAAATTATGGTTTATATCGATATACCAATTTTACATCCTAAACGGTACAGTGGAGTAAGTGAAAAGTGTGTGGAAGCGGGTATACGTATCTTTACTCCTTCAGAAATAGTTACTCGTTCAAACTATTTCTGAGAGGTCGGTATCGTGTTCGATAGAAATTTCTTTTTCCACCTTAAACTCATGTTCAATTCCGTTTTTTGAAACGAAAAAGAAAAGAATCGAAAAGAAATTTCTGCAGCAGTATCCACCTGAAAAGAAAGAAAATAAAATTGAATTTGTAAAGTTTCCACCCAAACTAATGGGAGCTGTCAATTTTGCTTTCGGAAAAATATTCCGCTTGATTCTTCCGTAAGCAGAGATCGAAATTCTCACTCAGTTGGGTGAAAACCATGCTCTCTCTCAAGCAGAATGTCGATGAGTTGCGAACGATTCAGATTTTCATCTCTCCTTTATCACCGATAATTCATTATCCTCTCTCTTGCATATGCGAAAATGTCTCTCTCCAAAATTCAACGAAAATATTTTCTCATGTCACATTTTTCACTGAAAACATGCTACTGGTACCGCAATGGACCATCATTATCGAATTACAATGTCAGAATAAAACAAGCATGAAGATTGGTGCATTTTCAGGCGTCAAAAAGTAAGTGAAAAATAATTATTGGCATCTAGGATTCACTGAAAAAGAAACAATTTATCAGCTACTCATGCTCTCCGAAAATTATGAATCGCCGTTGCTTTTCTCGCGAAAACTGCTGTGAGCGTATAATAGTCTCTCGCTTCTCACATTCTCATCCGTTTCTCCAAGTGGGTGAAAAATTACGTTTCTCTTTTCAAGTAGGCGAAAATTTCAGTCTCTGCCCGCAAGTGAAGGTGACATTTCGTTCCATGCAGATCTATTGTCAAAATTCCGTAACCTCTCTATTTTTTGAGTCAAACAACTGGTAAAAAAATCGTACAATTCCGTAGAGAGAGTTTCATTTCAAATTAGAAATATATTAGGGAAAAATCCTGGGGGGGGCCTACAGAATTCTGGAGGGGGCCTGGCCCCCTAGGCACCCACAGTAGTTACGCCAATGACAAATCGCCTTCAACGATTTTTTTCCTAGTTTTCGTCAACAGTCACTCGTCAGCTGGCAGTATAAATGGAGTAAAGGAGATTTGGGGCGATGGCAACATTCTATCATCCCAAAGGTGACGAAGAAATCTTGGTTTAGTGGTATGGATGTGGGTCGAGACTTCATTCGTGTCATGTCTAGCCTCATGTCCAATCATTATTCTTTGAACGCTAATTTATACCGGGTTGGGCTGAGCGACAGCAATCTCTGTGAGTGTGAACAAGGTTATCCAAGCCTCATGCTGAGCATCGTGTAGTCAGATCAGAGCTTTATGACTCCCTTCGGGCTCAAGGTAGACAACCCAGTGTGCCAGTTGGAGATATTTGGGCTGTACGTGATCTGGAGTTTATGAAACATCTTATATGTGTTTTTGTCTAACATCAACCTTAGATTGCAGTTAGTTTAACATTGTTGGAGCCACCCTAGGATTAAGAGCATATCATGTATTCCAAATACTCTCATATATTCTCCTGTACTAAACTAAGTGAAACCGCTATCGATCTCGTTCATACCGACTGATAAACCTTATCAGCAATCTTTCTTCCTTATCACTAGCCTTCTGCTAGTGAGAGAAAATGATCTCGATCTCAATGTAGAGATTTTCTACACAGCTTTGAAATGTGCTTCAATAGTTATATACAAACAGGACAAAATATATCGTTGAACAGAACGCATCTCGTTAGCCTGTTTTCGTCTTTCCGCAGTAAAGTGTCGTTTCGGTTTGCAATAAGTGAAAGAAATTCATTCCGATAACAAAAGTGTCTTTCTAACTCCGCCGCGATTACATTTTTGGTCCTTCGAGCCGGATTAACCGTTAAGTGTCACGAAAAAACGGTGTAGATTCGGATATTTCGATTCGCGGTTCGTAGAACTGTCCAATTGTGAACATTCGGAGAGCCTCGCGTTATTGCCATAGTGCAGTGAATAGTGACTTGCTGCAAGCGATCTTGCAATCATTCTCTGCTCCAGAGCAGCGTTCCGTGCGCGAAAGATTGAACTTTATAAATTCGATCTCGTTAGTGTTTGAACATTTGCTGCTGTTTCGAGGTGCTACAGCGTGGCATCCAGCGTGGTGTCTATTGTGTGGAAAAGGTACGTTGGCTTGGCTTGGGTCTGCATTGTGCTGCAGTGGACAATAGGACATCGGTCAACGGCAGCAGAACACCAAGCCGGTGGTGAGTACCCTGTTGGTAGATGTGATATATCGTTGTGAGTAACAAATCGTCGAAAAGCTTCGTATGCTTTCATCCCGGGTGAGCCTGTCGATTGATTGCTATTGAGACGCGCTTGTTTTTAAAATTGGCAGCTGGTGTTGGTTGAGCATAGGTGAGGAGTAGAGTAGTAAATTCAATTACCGTTCACGGAGTTGTGAAAAATGCCGCAGACTTTGCGTACACTCTCCCGCCAAGAGCGTTTTTATCAGGACACCTTGGTCAATTTGAAGAATTTTGTGGAAAATTATGCTGCTGAGCGCGATAGAGAACAGCTTGAGGGATGGAAGCAACGAGCGGATGCTTTGTATGATAGTTTTCAGGACAACCGCCTGAAAATTGAGATGTTCGGTGATGATACCGACAGAGTCGAGACAGACGATGAAGAAATACGAGTTACGGAAGAAGCTAATCGTCTTATTCGACAGGAGTTTGAAAGCAACTATGTACGGGTTCACAGTTTTCTGTGCAGGGAACTTCGCAAATCTGCCATTGGTACGCAAACAATTTTACCCAGCACCTCAAGAGATAGTGTAAACGTTGTCGATCATTCCTATTCTCGCATAAAGCTCCCAGAAGTAAAACTTCCGACATTTTCTGGATGCCTTTCAGAATGGATAACTTTTCGTGATACATTCAAATCACTCATAGATTCGAACCCCAGTTGTCGCCAATAGACAAATTGTCATATCTTGTTGCATCCCTGTCCAAGGATGCCAAAAAGGTTATTGAATCCGTCGAGCACACTGCTGCGAATTATTCTGTCGCATGGACCTTGCTGGAAAGGCGATTCGACAACAAGAAATTAGTAGTGAAAGCATACATCGATGCCTTGTTGTCGATAGAAGCGATGAAGAGAGAGTGCTACGAGTCTCTTATGCACCTAGTAGATGATTTCGAGCGAAACTTATGCATGATTGACAAAATGGGCATTCCAACGGATGGGTGGACCGTGTTGTTGGCACACATGGTTTGCAGTCGACTAGATCCATCCACCTTGAAGCAATGGGAACTCCACCATAAATCTACAGATGTCCCTAAATACGAAGATGTGATCAGGTTTCTTCGCACCCATCTTACCGTCCTCCAATCGCTGACACCAACTAAAACGCGCTCGAGTGATTCAGCTAAACCGGAATCGTTCCGGCCACAGAAAAGCAAAATAAATACAGTCCACGCAGTTGCTAGTAGCAATTCATCGCCCGGTTCTTGCCAGTTCTGCTCTCAACCGTTCCACTCCCCTTCAGGTGTGACGTGTTCCAGAAGCTATCTGTCGCCCAACGCTTCGAACAGGTGAAGAAGAAAAACCTCTGCATCAATTGTTTCTCCTCCTCCCACCTACTCAAAAATTGCTCGTCCAGTGCTTGCAGGGTATGCAACCAAAAGCACCACACCATGCTCCACTTGTCATCGCAAGATCGCTCGTCCACTCAATCGAAACCTCCCAATCCTGTTGTCAGTTCGCAGTCATCGACATCGCCACAAGGCAACCAGTCAGGCTCGTCGAATCAATCCTCATATTCTCGATCCCCGTCGACAGCAGAATCCCAATCGCCATCAGCCAGTACCTCGACCCTTATTTCCACAACGCTCGTCGGAAATTCTCGAAATGTTCCTGCTACTGTCTTGCTACAGACTGCTGTCATCCAGATCTTCGACGTTCATGGACACGCACACTGGGCCCGAGCGCTCTTGGATCCCGCATCGCAGCTGAATTTGGTTACGGAAAATCTCGTCCAGAAACTCCAGTTACGCCGCTACTCTGATCGCCAAGAAATCGGGGTGTAGGTAACTCTATCGTTATTTCGTACCATGCTGTTCTCGTCCGAATGGGTTCTCGTTGCACGGACTTCGTCGCTGATACACGATGTCATGTACTGAAGAAGATTACAAGAGAGTTGCCAGTCAGATGTATCGATACTTCGCCTTGGAATATACCATCGAATCTCGCCTTAGCTGACCCTCAGTTTCATGAACCTGGACCCATCGATCTCCTCATAGGAATGGAGATATACTATGACCTGTTGCTAGAAGGGTTTATCAAACTAGGTCCCGAGAAGCCTGTGCTACAGAATACTGTTTTCGGATGGGTGGCATCCGGAAAGGTAGGGCTGCATCATGCTCATGACCAACTCAAGGTAGCTCATGTGTGCAGCACAGATCCACTCGATGATCCAATCTCTCGCTTCTGGGAAATAGAGTCTTGCTGGTCACCCAGTACTCGTTCGCCTGAAGAAACCCTCTGCGAAGAGCACTTCGTAGCTAATACTTTCCGTGACGAATCGGGAAGATTTGTAGTCACCCTCCCAAAACGACCCGATGTGCTGACCCAACTCGGAAGCTCTAAAGAAATCGCAACACGCAGATTTCTTGCCCTTGAACGTAGACTTCATGCGAACCCCAAACTGAAGGAGGCATATGCTGCATTTATTGCGGAATATTTGCAGCTCAACCATATGCGGGAAATTGACGACACAGACAGCCGTTCTCCATCCTACTACTTACCTCATCACGGTGTGGAGAAGGCTGATAGCACGACTACCAAGCTACGGGTAGTTTTCGATGCTTCTTGTCGGACGGAGAGCGGAGTATCGCTTAATGAGGCATTAATGGTCGGTCCGGTCCTGCAAGACGACATACAAGACATATCACTGCGGTTCAGGATGCATCGGTTCGCGATTATTGCGGATGCTGAGAAGATGTATCGACAGCTTCGTCTTCACCCGGTCGATTTTCCACTGCATCGTATCCTCTGGCGTGCTTCTTCGTCGGAATCCCTCAAAACATTCGAACTGACCACCGTCACCTACGGCACGGCCTCAGCCCCGTATTTGGCCACAAGGTGTTTGTTAGAGTTGTCAAGGCAAGGTGCTGATCAGTATCCTTGCGCGGCGCTAGTCCTTTCGAAGGATTTTTACATGGATGACATGCTGACTGGCGTCGACGATGAGGAAGAAGGGCAGGAATTATGCCGGCAATTGCGAGGCCTGTTACAGTCCGCGGGCTTCAACTTACGAAAGTGGGCGTCCAACTCTACGGCTATCCTCTCGGTCATACCCACCGAGTTACGCGACGAACGAGCAGTATTAGCGGTAGATTCACCCACTACCATCAAAACCCTTGGACTAATATGGGAACCATCGACGGACCTACTCCACTACTCCGTTCCCAAATGGTCCCAAACGAGCACTATCACCAAACGAACCGTGCTATCGGACACAGCAAAACTCTTTGACCCTCTCGGGCTGATTGGACCGGTAGTAGTCCTTGCTAAAATCTTTGTCCAATCTCTCTGGCGAACGTCTGCATCCTGGGATGACCCGCTAAAGGAATCCGAGGCCCAGCACTGGCGGGAGTTTCGTAACAGTTTACATGGCTTAGCAGCGATCAACATTCCAAGATGGGCGGCGCCAGCCTTTGTTCTCGTATCTATCGAAGTGCACGGATTCTGCGATGCCTCTGAGATGGCATATGGGGCTTGCGTATACTTAAGAACGGTGTCGAACAACGGTACGATTGCTGTACGCTTACTAGCCGCCAAATCGAAAGTGGCTCCTCTCGGCGACTCGAAAAGGCAGAAGCGCATTTCTTTGCCAAGGTTGGAGCTTTCATCGGCGCTTTTGTTAAGTCATCTCTACCACAAGGTTCAAGGCAGTACGGCATTGAGAGTCAAGCCCTTCTTCTGGACAGATTCCATGATCACTCTACATTGGCTTCGTTCAACACCTTCGCGGTGGAAAACTTTTATTGCAAATCGTGTTTCGGAAGTGCAGCATCTCACCGCTAACGGTCTTTGGGCGCATGTTCCAGGCAGCGAAAATCCTGCAGACATCATTTCCCGCGGCATGTACCCAGCACAGCTGCAAGAAACCGCAGCTTGGTGGAATGGTCCACCATGGCTTAGCCAACCCTCGCGTTTTTGGCCACCCCTAACTTCACAAACCTCTGTCGACGTGCCGCCCGAGTTACTGGAAGAAAGAACTGTTTCTCTGCCGGTTCAGGTGCATCCTCCAAGCGAAATATTCTTTCTCCGATCATCGTTTTCGGCACTCGTTCGTATCGTTGCTCTTCTTCGTCGCTTCGGTCATAACAGCAAGCTTGGCAATCACGCAGATCGGCGGTACGGTTTCCTGCAAACTTCGGAACTATCTGAAGCCAACCAACAACCTAGTTCAACTAGCTCCAACTCGAAGCGTTCCCCAAAGACATCGCTGCAGTAGCCAAAAATGGTCAGGTTGACTCTAACTCTAAACTTCGAACACTCGCACCGATTCTCGTCGGTGGGATCCTACGACTTCGCGGCCGACTCAGACATGCAGCCATATCTGAAGGCAGGAAACATCCAATCATCTTGCCAGCACAACATCCTCTAACTGTATCTATAGTCTCCTACTACCACCTGAAGCATTTACACGCCGGACCTCAGTTGCTTACAGCCTGTGTCCGGGAAAGATTCTGGCCACTTCGTTTGCGTGATTTGGCACGAAGCGTAGTGCATTCTTGCGTGAGTTGTTTTCGTTGCCGTCCTCGTAACCTCGAGCAGCTCATGGGAGACTTGCCTCCAGAAAGAGTTATTCCAACGTTGCCTTTCCTCAACACCGGAGTAGATCTCTGTGGACCGTTCCAGCACCGTAAAGGCAGAAAGGCATCTCCCACAAAATGTTTCGTAGCCATCTTCGTGTGCCTTGTCACCAAGGCAGTGCACATAGAGCTCGTCTACGACCTCTCCACCGCAGCGTTCATGGCAGCGCTGCATCGGTTCATCGCTCGACGAGGCAAACCGAATGTTATAGAATGTGACAACGCCACCAATTTCAAGGGAGCAGCACGGGAGCTGAAAGAGCTGGCGAAGCAGTTTCGTACCCAACAGCACCAGGATGGAGTAGTCAACCGCTGTGCCGATGAAGGCATAATCTTCAAGTTTATTCCGCCACGCAGCCCAAACTTTGGCGGGCTGTGGGAGGCGGCGGTGAAATCTTTTAAACAACACTTGCATCGAACCGTGGGGAATTCGGTCCTCTCACATGACGACTTCGTCACTCTGTTAGCTCGCATCGAAGCCTGCCTAAATTCACGGCCGTTGACACCCCTCACGGCTGGAGCCAAGCGATCTGGAGGTGTTAACTCCTGGTCACTTCCTCGTTCATCGTCCGCTTACTTCCTTCCCCGAACCCGACCTCTCTGATGTTCCACGAAACCGGTTGGATCGCTACCAAGAAAACCAAGAGCTTCTCAGGCGGTTCTGGAAACGATGGACAATAGACTACTTGTCTGGACTCCATCCACGCACCAAGTGGACACGCATTCGGGATAACATCGACATAGGAACGATGGTGCTTCTGAAAGAAGATGACCTTCCTCCTCTGAAGTGGAAGTACGGAAGAGTAACCAGCATATTCCGTGGAGACGATGGTAACATCCGGGTCGTAGATGTCCGGACAGCCAGCGGAGAATACCGACGCGGAATTGCAAAGGTTTGCGTACTACCCATTCGTCAGCCTTCGACGGACTCCGCCAACGCGTCTGACCCTAACCCAGATGACTCTTCCATCGCAGTACTCTGCGCAGTACTGCGGCAACGATCGGAGGCTCTAGGGCCTCCGAACCCTGTGAGTATTGTTGTATATTGATCTTTCAAAAAACTAATGGAATGTTTGTACTCCGGCATGTGCTGCGCATCAATGGCTGCTCCGATGGATAACCATTGAGTATGCCCAACCCCGACGACTTCAAGATGAACTCCGACGCCACAACCCTATCGACCTTGGAGGGAGGCATGCAGCGAAGACCCCCGATAGCAGCACTACAACCCACACGATCTCGTCCGTATCGAAGAGTTGGATTTCGTCCACTGAGGTCGCTGACCTGCAGTGATGAGAAGAGCAGAATCAGAACAAACCGCGAGTCATCCGAGATGCCACGGGCAACCGACGTCGATTAAGATCAACAACCATCACCTGTATCACCTATCGGTATCAGTCTGGTCAGTTGAAAGATGCAACCTTTCAACAGGGGCCGGCATATGTTGGAGCCACCCTAGGATTAAGAGCATATCATGTATTCCAAATACTCTCATATATTCTCCTGTACTAAACTAAGTGAAACCGCTATCGATCTCGTTCATACCGACTGATAAACCTTATCAGCAATCTTTCTTCCTTATCACTAGCCTTCTGCTAGTGAGAGAAAATGATCTCGATCTCAATGTAGAGATTTTCTACACAGCTTTGAAATGTGCTTCAATAGTTATATACAAACAGGACAAAATATATCGTTGAACAGAACGCATCTCGTTAGCCTGTTTTCGTCTTTCCGCAGTAAAGTGTCGTTTCGGTTTGCAATAAGTGAAAGAAATTCATTCCGATAACAAAAGTGTCTTTCTAACTCCGCCGCGATTACAAACATGAATGTTTAATTTTAGTTAAACAAAAGTTGTATGATTATGAGCTATGATTAAACGATTTAGAATTCAAAACATCTGTGTTACGTAAACCTTACTTTAAATTTCCCATTAATTTTAGTTTTGAGACAATTGATGTAAATTATAATGAAAGCTTGGCTCTGTATAGTTGATTCGATTGAGCCGATTCAAATAAATAAAATTGTTAAAAAAATTATTTAAGGACATAATGTAAAATCGTCTGAATTTTCTTAATTGAAATTTACATGAAAATTGCAGTCGCCACTCAAAAAATAAGAACTAGACGTTTCAATTATTAATTTTTACAATAGGATTTATTATTCATATTCATAAGTTTTCTTGGTAATAATATTTCATTTTCTTCCAGCATGAATAAATTGAAATTGGTTCAGTGTTTCAAAAGTTATCATTAAATCGAATATATATTTTCCAAAAAAATCGTTTTTTGGACCACCCTATCTCAAGATGGGTAACTCTAATGACAAAATGAAAAAATTGGTATTATTTATTTTTCACAAATGAACAAATCTACAAAATATAATTTTATGATCCACTTCATCTATTTGGTATGGAATTAATGAATTATAAATTTACGGCGGTTCTGAAACTTCCGAAAGATCCCTGTATGGCCACTGAGAGTCATAAATTGTTCTCCACAACGCCTTACTTCTGACGTTTAATGTACAAATTGGTTTTGAGAAAAATCGTATTGTTTTGGACGAAACTAATAAGTTAACCATTTAATCGGATGTTCCGGATATTCCAGGGGACCATAAGGTGGCCATATTCCAGAATGGCCCGTTACGCTTCAGTTGGAGTCCTTTCTCCATCGGGGTTTTACAAGAATTGCAGTTTACCATTTCGAATCGCTGCAGGATTTTTGTTACTTGGGCCGCCCGCAAAAGTCAAAGTGTTCCTTCCTCACGGTTGTACACCAGCTTCATGCCCAGGAAGTGGTTCGCCTCGCCGCAGTCGGTCATCTTGAATACGGTAGAAAGTTCCTTCTTGAGCCTCACGATTGAAGTCAGCTTCCTTCCAGCGATCAACAGGTCGTCGACGTATGTAATGATGATCAGCTCATCCCCTGGCGTGCATTTTGTGTACAGGCAGTAGCCATGGGATGACCAAGTGAATCCCATCTTCACAACTGTAGATTCAGCTGCTCGTTCTAGCAGCGGGGAGACTGCTGTAGTTCGTACAGGGACTTCTGTAGTTTGCACTTGATTTGCTTTCACGCCGTCCGGCACCGCCATATAAATGTCTTACTTTAGATCACCATGAATAAAACGCCGGTTTAACGTTCATCTGGTGCAATAGCACCGGCAGAAACAGCTCCGCAACAAGTAAAGAAATTGAGAAACTTACCGGGGAGTTTGCGCTCCCGTTCGCTGCGCCTCAGCAACGGTTGACCCTCATCCTCGTATTCGTGCTGTTCTAGTTGCGAAGGGAGCGCTCCGGTGTTAGCGGAGTCTACAGTCTTGTCAGTCGCGTCGGGATCTTGATCAGCATCCGATTCGATTCCAGCATCTGATTCGATTTCCTTGGGATGGTTGGGGTTGCCATCCTCAGCATCCATACCAACAGCGGAGAATCCTTCTTCTCAGGACATTTCTGGTAATTTCTTTTCATGGCACTTCACATCACGAGTATATCCAACCATCACGGTCTCTCAGCTCCTCGAATCGAGCTTCTTGCGCTGCTGATCTGGTATCCAGGCGTAGGAATTAACACCCGAACACACGAAGTTTCTTCAAGCACGGATTGCTCCCATACCAAGACTCAGCAGGGGTTGCCGTCTTGGGCAGGGCTGCCGACGGGCTCCGATTGATGAGGTAGATGGCGGTGAGGATGCTTCGGGCCACATCATCTTGGGAATGCTCAACTCGACCAGCATGGAGTGGACCTTTTTGACCACAGTTCGGTTGAACCTTTCTGCAACGCCATTCTGCTGTGGCGTGTATGCCACCGTCGGTTCGACTTGGATGCTCTTTCCAGAATAGAAATCTTTTTGCACATTTGAGCCATACTCAAGTCCTTGGTCCACTGTCAAGCTTGAAATTTTCAAGCCAAACTTCGCCGTCGCCATGGCTTCATATTCCTCGAACATGCTGAAGACCTCGGACTTCCTCTGCATCATATACAGCACCGCAAAGTGGCTATGGCCATCGATGAAGCTCACAAAGTACCGGGATCCGTCCCAAGCAGGGGAGTCGATAGGACCACACACGCCCGAGTGGATCCTTTCCAGGGGCCTGGTCGCTCGATCACGAGATCCTCTGAAAGGGTCGCTGCATTGCTTTCCTTGCACACAAGCGTCGCAGAAACTCAGCTTGCCTTCACGAAAAGTCACCAGGTTATTCGATGCCATCGCCTTCATTCCTTGCTCGCTTAAATGTCCAAGCCACCTGTGCCAGAGCTCATCTGTCTCCGGCATGCACAAGTTCACGGTTGAGCGTTCCAGGTCAATCTCCAGCTCGTACAGTCCGCCCTTCAGTTGGGCGGTGACGATAACTTCCCCGTCCTTCTTCAATATTGCGACCTTGTTGACGAATTCTACCTGCACGCCGGCCATGACTAGCTTTTTCACGGACATCTGATTGTCGCAGTACTTCCTTCATGTGCAACGGGAATTGTTTGTTGCTGTTGCCATGGAGCTCACCGCCCGTTTTCACAAGAAGAGATTGGCTTCCTTGGCCACGTTAATAACAATCGGCTGCTTCAGCTTTCGGACCACCGAAAACGCTTCGCTGTCGTTGGTGAGGTGGTCACTGGATCCCGAATCGAGCTTGAAGACGATCTTGCCACTCTTCGACTGCCCTGGCTCGCCACAAAACTTACCGCTTCCCGCTGATTGGCCGCCGCGTTAGCTTCACCACCGGCCTTCTGCCGACAGTCCTTCTTGAGGTGGCCACGCTTGCCACACTTATGGCACTTACCCAAGAATTTGAAGGGTTTCTTCGTTTTGTCGACGGAAAACGCAGCCCCTTTGGCCTCGCCAACTCCTCCATTTCGCTCTCGACGTTTCAAATCTTCAGCCAATAGCCGCTGCTTCACGACTTCCACCGTCAAGTCTTGGTTCGGGGACGTTTTCCAGGGCCATTACCAGAGGGTCATACGAATCTGGCAGCGTCTGGAACAGCAGTACCACTAAGTCAGCATCGTCAACCTTGGCATCAGCCGTCTTCATCTGGCGGACCAAATCGTCGAACGCCACTAGATGAGGTCTCTTCGGATCGCCTTCGTTCAGCTTCAGTCGGTTAAGCAGCTTCCGGACCAGGTGTTGTTATCTGATCGACTTGGTTGCGAACATCGCTTCGAGGGCTGCCCACATTTCCTTGGCCGTCGACTTCTCCTGGATGACCTACAAACATTCGTTAGCCAGGAAACTTACTATTAACGCCTTCGCCTTCCGGTCCGCTTCTTCGAACTTGACCTTCTCCACCGCGACTTCTGGGGCATTCTACGTCAGATTCTTCAGAACGCCGACCGAATCTAGGTGCATCATCTCCCTGAAGCTCCAATGTTGGAAATCCGGTCCACCCTTGAACTGCGGAATTCCGCCTGCTGTGTTCGCCGTGGTGCCCATAAACTTTTATAAGTGAAGGTAGACAGAGCTTGAAATAATAGATCTTGTTTGTTTGAAGAATAGTTTGAGACTGATCGTTTGTAAAAAAAACTATCTTAGTAACTAAGGGGTAGCTAGGGAAGCCGACGGCGATTGCCTACTGTTGACACAAACGGTTGCGCCGGGTTGTTTTGTCTTCAAGCTCCTTCTCACATCTAGGCTTTTTGCCAGAATGTGATGTTGAACATTGAGTTAAATTTATTTCATATTTAGATGATCTCAAACCACTATTTATTTCATATTTCTTTCAGTCATTTGAGGTTGATCTATGCTTATAATTATATTGTCCCTCATCTGGCACTATTATATGCAACATAAAGCATATGTAAAACAGTACTCAAGTACTCATCGATAAATAATGCTTCACTGTTGAGCGGTAGCTATGGCATCACTGTTCCTTATGAGAGAGCCCATAGTTCCTCTCTTCTTTGTTAACCATGTATAAAGCGCATCGGTATTGTAACGTTAAGCCTGCTGTCTCTTACATTTTTTTGTTTTCAAACGAAGCATCCCGTTTGTCGGCACAGCCGCTTTATCTAACTTTTCTGTGAGGGTAAATGAAATAAGAAACGAACATTGCCAATCTAAACATCAATGACAAACTAAAAGTTTGGTCTTGTACGTCTACGTCATAATCTGCTAGTAGACGAGTTTGTGATCAATATGTTTTGGTTGATTGCTGTCGAGATTTTCATGATCGGATCGCTATCCGCATGCTTTAATAAGTACCTGCAATTGAGAACTTTATTCCATGGCTTTGAAATTTTCTGAGTCTAATGCTTGGTTCTGGAGCTATTTTTCGAAAGATTAGAAGTGAGCAGAGGCATTAACGTCTAAATATTGCCAGTTCTAATAATAGATTACATACAGTTTCATCAAATGTCCCAGGTGCTGAAGAAACTGCTTAAAACCCGTCCCGTACCCTATTTATTCTTGACCGCAACTGCCTACGCCACTGAAATAATACCAAGCAACCGAACCGCTAAGCATGACACAGAAAAAAAAGGGAGAAAAACCCCGACAATGACAGCGCAGCACACCAACTCGGTGTAATCGCAATAAATGTGGGGGTGGAATGGAATGTATGTAGCATTCCACCCGAGTGAGCCTTCCAACATAATTACACGCGATGGTAATTTTCCTGTCTTTCAGTAAACGATTTCCCATTCTGAACGAGTGCTACTCATTTTGTTTCTTCTTTCAAAGTTGTTTTAAGTGGCCGGGAATAGAGACAGAAGAAGCCGCTGCCACTTGGTTGAAGTTTTTCAAGATTAGCTCTGCTGCACTGCCGTTTTCTTTTTTACGCCAAAAAAAATCTCCGTTCGGAATATTCATAGGAAAATGAGTTATCGACGGAACCATGGAAAGAGAGAGAAAACTTGGTCGCTAAGGCAACTGTCATAAATCGCTCCCAATTACCGAAAGCAGCACTTTGAAAGTTTTTTTTTTTTTACATATTTTCTTTCCATTCCATAATCCTCCCAAAAGCTTTCCAGTTCCAGTGAACGCGGTACCATCATCATGCGATACGAGTGCAGCACAATAATGCACAACTTAAAAGTTGGGAGGAAAACCGCGCACCGACCGTCGTTGTCGCTATGACGATAATCCGACTGGGCTACCTCGACTTGACGTGGCCTCAGCCGAAAACAGGAGGCGGCAAACGGGAAGATGCCGAGATGTACTTTATGCGGTTAAGCCGGAGCAAAGTAGCTTAATCGTTTTTTGGTTTGCCGCGACATGCCCGGCGCAGAGGATGGTTGGGTTTATTTTTCATTGTGATGACAGCAGCTTCCGGTTCCGGTTCTTGATGGGGTGGTAGTTGGGATACGTTTTTTTGTGATAATAAACTCATCTTAAAATAAAATGCAAAGACGGGGAGAAAATTTTAGTGATTCCAATGGACCAATGCCAAAATAGCTTCCATCCCATCGGAAGGCCCACGCTAGTAAATAAGGAAGTTTGGCTCGTCTTACGTGGATACAGGGCGTTGGGAAGACGATGAGGGTTATGGAAGAAGATTACTTCTCTGCTAACGAGGCTGGATGAGGAAAACTTTAATCATATAACCGGAACAGGAATGAGGAAAACTTCTACTTGGGAAGGTCAAAATTATGCACAAAATTTCTGACAAGTGTCAAGGAACTAACTACTTAGGATAAGGCGGAGACAATTATTCAGTGCAGTTTGGAAAAGTGGTAAATGTGCTACCAGATATAAGAGGATTTACTTCTACTAATTAAAAACTACTTTTAAAAGCGAATCTACCGAAAGCAGTGAGGTTGTGAAAGAGTGATAGTCGTTCTATTGCCAATCTTTTTCCTTTTTCTTTTTCTTCTCAGTTATGATTGAAACACAGTGATAAATATTAACTCAAACAAAAGAGAAAAACAAAAAAATCCCTTCACGATAGAATTAAATTCCCGAGTCCTTCTTCTATTACTGTTTTCAGTTAAAAGTCTTGGCAATTGAAGTTCGATTTCATGCAATTTGTGGTGGGAGTGAAAAATTCAAAAAAATTCCAATCATAACTCAAAAAACCAATCCGAAGTTTAAAAATCGTCTTCAGTGCCAGCACACACACGAAATCAAGAAAAGAAAAACATTATTTTAGGGAAATATGCTTGATCAAGATATCAACGGAAGTCATTCGGGTGTTCTTGTGTGTATTAGTTAGTTGCAATTACAAACCAAAATGCGCGGAACTCTCAAAAATTGAAGATTGAATGAAAAAATTAATCGGAAAATAAAAAAACAATTCCGTCGAGGAATACTGTACCTTGAGCGCTTCCTCGTGGTTGATGGCCGTGAACGGCGTTCCGTTCACCTCCAGTATTGTATCGCCGGGCCGGAGACCGGCCCGCTCCGCTAACGAATCTTGCTCTATTCGCGATATGTACACGCCGACACCTGGTGGAGAAAGAGGGGTACGAAAACTGGATTAGTAATTCCGAGAGTTTGTTTGACTATCCATAGTTTGACTCTCATAGCCAACACTGTGATGTTGTGTACTTGGGTGGTAAAGTGTTAATTCCTAAAGCTTGAGTCATTGAATATCTGGACGCTTAAACAATTTTACTGCAACACTCCTAGTGGTCCGTTCTGGAATTCTAAGGCAGCAGTTTGTTTGAAATATTTCATCTTCCAGTGCTGATAAGTTCGTCAGTCACCATTTATTTTGTTTGAAAGAAGTTATACTTGTTGGTAGCCGGGAGCCGAAAATCGTGAAGTCGTTATATTTGGCTAATTCGACCGTGTGAAGCATACTCTATCCATATCCGTGAGTGGCATATGGATCGGCAGGATCAAAGCAAGCGTCATTGCGTAACTAAGGATCGAAAGTTGCATTTGAAGGTGTTGAGAACTTTTGAGACCTCCTTCAGCTCATCCGTCAAAGGCGCAGCTACAAAGGAACATGATGCTCGATTTCCGATCAACGACAGGCAGATGGCTTGAGCGATTAATAATAGACCTTACAGGCAGCTTCGAGTAGACCTCCTACCAAACATCGTGAAACACATGGATAAAACATTAAAGGAGTCACTTTCACTTTTTTAAAAACTTTTTGAGCTATTAGTAGAACGATTGTGATTGGGAAACTAGAGAATTTAAAATTAACACTTCATTTGATCACTATTTAAAAATAAAAATAAAACATTGAAACACTTTTTCAAATTTTCGCTAGTAAACGCTCGACACTGAAGAAGTCTGTAAGTAGCAGACGAAATAGGCCTATCTGTCAAAAGATAAGCTCGTAGTGGAATTTAAAAGAATTTTTCTCGCGTTTACTAGCGAAAATTTGAAAAGTGTTTCAATGTTTTATTTTTATTTTTAAATAGTGATCAAATGAAGTGTTAATTTTAAATTCTCCTAGTTTCCCAATCATTAAAGGAGTGTGGAAGCAGTACCAGGGGATGCAGCAGTACGTCTTTGTGCACCAAAACCCATCGTTCCCAGAATTAAAGGTTTCCCCAAAAGTCCACAAACCCGGACAACGAAATATGAGAGATTGTTTCATCTGTACGAACTCCAGTCTATAACGTTTGCATT